>JAKCPI010018041.1:0-16870 GCA_023213315.1 Euborellia annulipes | reverse complement strand
AGGCCAAAACGGACGTGACGGCACTAGAAAAATTTCAGTTCTTAACTTGATACAGAATTTTTTTTTTTTTTTTTAACACTCACACTTTATTCAGATCCACATCCACACAGTCTTTTAGGCAGCTCAGGCCATATAAGTCTTTAACGATAACTTGTATTTAATAATATATATATATATATATATATATATATATATTTGTGGTCCAGACATTCTTATTTAATTATTAGGATTAGGAAGCTGTAGGCAGCCAGCAAGTGATAAAAAAAAAACTCTATTTGATTTTTGTCAACGTTTCGGAATCACATCAGTCTTTCAATCTTGGCCAGTGCTGTCATTTCGGGCTTATTTGCCACAAATTAAAAATATACCCCATGCGCCTACGGCAATTCTCATATACATCTAATGGTATATGCAAATTTAATCATTTATTTTTGTATGAACCGAAATTGCATCTATTTAAGAAACATTAACAGTTTATCGTCCTGAAGATGGGATCGATGTGATTCCGAAACGTTGACGTTAATCAAATAGAGTTTTTTTTATCACTTGCTGGCTGCCTACATCTTCCTAATCCTAATAATTACCACTCAGCCATCGAATTTCTTCTACTTAAGCATTCTTATTTAAGTCATTTGGAAAATCATCCGACTGCCTGGGATCTGAACCCTCAACCCTTGGAATAGAAGGCCAGCGCGCTACCAATTATACCAAGGCCCAAGGGCTTTGATACAGAATTAAAAATCTCTTTTTTTAATTAGTATGAATTGTATTAATCGAATCTATTGATATTAATTTTTCTAAATTTTATTGTAATATTTTCAGTTGACTCATATTTTTGAATTTCTCTCTGAAATTCCTTTTTTTTTTTTTAACTATGGCATTGCCCTTGGGCTTGGCGTAGTTGGTAGCGGGCCTGCCTTGTAATAAAATAAAATTTATATTTTTAAAATTTTGCATATACATACATGGTACGAGGGTGAATCAAATATAAACAAGACTTTCGACCGTTCGGGCGCAATAATGGCGGGAGAACGTTCCCGCTTTGTTTGGCGGTAGGTAGGTTTGTCAGGAGTGGGGGAAGACCGTTAGTCCCCCCTCGACTCGCTCAGTGCCAACCGTCACGATGTCGGAGCAAGAGGTACACTCGTCGATTGCGCAACGTGTTATAATCAAGTTTCTCGCTGCAGAAGGCGTAAAACCGGCAGAAATCTTGAGAAGATTGACTGTCCAGTTCGGGAAAGAGACACTGTCGCGAGCCAGAGTGTTTGCATGGCATAAACAGTTTGTGGATGGTCGTCATTGTTTTGAAAATGAGAGCCATGATCGCTGAGGTGGAAGCCTACGTGCGCAATTGGCTGCAGACACGACCTGCATCTTTCTACATGGAAGGGATTGGGAAGCTGCCTATCCGCTGGGAAAAATGTGTTTCTAAATCAGGAGATTACGTAGAAAAATAAGATATGTACTTTTTTGTACTTAAAATAAAAAATAAAATTTTTAAAAATAAAGTCTTGTTTATATTTGATTCACCCTCGTACATCGTACATATTTATCACATGTTTTATATACTCCCAGAATTGCGCCAAAGAGCACCCTTTGATACTTGTAGCAACTCATTTGTTTTATTTTGTTAATGTTATAATCAAGGGAAAATTTCAAAAAAATCCTCATAAAAAATAAAAATAAACTAGTTAGCGAGGCGAATAGCTGAATCAGTATGTAATAGAAAATAAACTAGTTTCTATTCCAATCCTATTGAGTGCGTGCGTCTAAGAATTTTATCCTTCAGAGACTCGGCACCAAGACCTATACTGATTTCTTAATTATTGATCCCAGGAGGAGGATTTGCAATCATTCTCAAGGCCTTGGTGTCGACTCTCAGATTTTTAACTGATTTGACATTGCTGCCCTCTGAAACCATACTTCGCTTCCCCATTCAAGAAATGGAGGTGTAAGCCCTGGTTTTTAGCAAAGAGCTTAGCGGAACATGCCTCCCAATCAAAGGGTACAAACTCCTGACCCCCTGGCTCGCAATCCTAGAAGTATACCCAGCATGTGCCCTCCAAGTTAACCTATTGTCTATTCTGAGTCTCAAGTATTGAGCCTGCCTTGTATACCAAATGGTTTAAATAAGAATGCCTGGACCCCAATATATATATATATATATATATATATTCATACGGTTATACTATTGTCTTATATGGTCTAAGTTGCCGAAAAGACTGTGTGTATGTGTGTGTGTGTGTGTGTGTATGGAAAAAAAGTGTGAGTGTTAAAAAAAAAAAAAAAAAAACTATGACATTGTCTTCATTTTCTTTCTTTGGAGATAAATTATTACAGCAATTCCTAGGATCGGTAAACTATATGAAACCGGACTAAGCACTAAGATAGTAATTAGGTTCCAAACAAAATTTTATTCCTAAAAACAAAGAAAATTTCAAACCAGACGAATCTAAGCCGGATTATGCGATGTATTTGGTTATTACGAAATAAAAAAATTATTTGTCAATAGAATTTCAAATAATTTAAAATTTAAATATTTTTAAAAAATACATGAGATAAGTGAACTTGAGTAGGAACTGTGAGACTCAGAGGGCAAGAAATTAAATTCAGTGGGATATCCCACTGGAAGGTTTTTCTGATACAAACTAACATTCAAATACTAATAAAATAATTTAATTTTCGGTTTAACTGTAGTTTATTTGTAAAAATTACAAAGTTTCTGCCATTTCAAATGTGATGTAACAACCTTTGTATTCTTAACTCAATTTGTAGCTGAAGGAGGCCACAGAATGAGTGGCCGAAACGTTGTAATCTTTACAAATAAACCACAGTTAAACCGATAATCAAATTCTTTTATTAATGATAACACATATGAAAGCCTAAACTCCAAAAATCAAACACTGATCTTTTTTTTTCTTTTAAGATATTCTGAAAGGAGTGAAGTCAAATGCGTCGGCCTTACAATCGAGACTCGTCCTGATTATTGTATGAAACGCCACCTCTCGGATATGTTACGTTATGGATGCACCCGTTTGGAGATTGGAGTCCAATCTATTTATGAGGACGTTGCACGGGACACGAACCGAGGACATACTGTCAAAGCCGTCTGCGAATGTTTCCAGCTTGCTAAGGATTGTGGATTCAAGGTTGTTGCCCATATGATGCCCGATTTGCCTAATGTCGGCTATGAGAGGGATCTCAAACAATTTAAGGTAATGTTAATTAAACATTTAAAAAAAATGCCTTGGTGTTATTAATCAATATTCATTTTTTAGGAACTATTTGATAATCCAGCATTTCGACCAGATGGTTTAAAAATTTATCCAACACTTGTGATTCGAGGGACTGGACTTTATGAATTATGGAAAACTGGCCGATACAAGAGTTACCCTCCAAGCACTCTAATCGATCTGATTGCTCATATTCTTGCTCTGGTCCCACCATGGGTGCGAGTCTATCGAGTTCAGCGGGATATTCCCATGCCGCTTGTCAGGTAATTAATATATATAATTTGAAGAGAAGTTGCTGTTGATGTTATGGAATGGAAAAGAGCGAGTACAGGTGCAGCAAATAAAGAGAGCCAAATGCCGAAAAGGAGACAAAATTATATTCGTCCATCCTCAGTCCTTGTAGGCTGATAAACTAATTAGGCACAAAGTTGTCATTGTTGTTGTGGCACGAATTTGTGCCCATGTAAATTTTTTTATAAAATCAGGCGAGTGAATGTTTCGTGAGAGTTATAGACTCTCACGAAACATTGACACTATAATCTATATTATAAATGGTGAGGATATCCAGGCAGCCAAAAACAATAAAGAAAATTATTGAGGAGTCAAAAAAAAATTCAAGACATAGGCAGCCAAAATTATTTCTTTTATTATTGCCGTTCCAGGCTGACGTTTCGGCCACTGGTCTAGGCCATCTTCAGAGCCGGAGGCGAGAATAAATGAAAATTACAATTTCAGCGACACACATTCGCATGAACGGAGCGCTCATAGGACAACGAAATAATTCTTCGTCATTCTTTCGTTGTCCTATGAGCGCTCCGTTCATGCGAATGTGTGTCGCTGAAATTGTAATTTTCATTTATTCTCGCCTCCGGCTCTGAAGATGGCCTAGACCAGTGGCCGAAACGTCAGCCTGGAACGGCAATAATAAAAGAAATAATTTTGGCTGCCTATGTCTTGAATTTTTTTTGACTCCTCAATAATACTTCCAGCCACAAAGACATACCTCACAAAGAAAATTATATTTATCTTTATTTCATATGTTTGTCGACGTTTCGGCCGATATACCGGCCTTCATCAGGACATCTTAGAGGCTCTTGGCAACTCCTGACAATGTGTTTGAGCGAATCGGATGTCGGATGTCATGACTTCTGGTTCAATAGTTAATCTATATTATAATAAATATCTTATAGACCCTCACGAAACATTGACACTCGTCTGATTTTATAAAAAAAATATACATGGGCACAAATTCGTGCCGCAACAACAATGACAACTTTGTGCCTAATTAGTTTATAAGCCAACGAGGACTGAGGATGGACAAATAAAATTTTGTCTCCTTTTCGGCATTTGGCATCCAAAGGCTCTCTTTATTTGCTGCTTCTGTACTCATGGGCGTAGCCAGACATCTTGTTAGGGGGCAACCCCTCGTTAGGGCGAGAGGGGGAGGGGTGTTTGCAATTAATATATACATAGATTATTAATTATTTATTTAAATAAAAAAAATTAAATTAATGTAGTGGATTGGAGCGTTAAAAAAAAATTCCCAATGGGAAAAATATATATTTGTTTGTTTTTTTAATTTTTAGGACAAGCCAGGGGGGAGGGGCAATGGCCCCTCCCTCCCTCCCCCTGGCTACGCCCATGTCTGTACTTGCTCTTTTCCATTCCAATTAATATATATATCTTTACATGTGATGCGGGAAGTGAAAAGGGACCTTTTGCCGGAAATTTCACAAATCGAGTTTTCATATTTGATTGTAGAGGATAATTTTCTGAACATTTTAAGACCAAACCCATTCTGATATCTCAAAAACAAAAAGCCTTTCAAAAGTTATAGATATAAAAAAGGGGATTTTAAGAAAAACGCATTTAAACTCAATGAAAAACTATTTAAGGCTACTAAATCGAGTATTTTATAATATTTATCGGATTCTCTTCGCTAAAATTGCCCAATAAGCCTGTATAGGAAATATTGAAGAATCGTATTCAATCGAATCCCAAAAATCGATATTTTTTACCTAATTCGATTAAAATGACCGTACCTATAATTTTTGGGCATCCGCACACGAGTGACTTTTGTCACGCAACAGTTTCTGTCACTGTCGCCCTTTAAAATCTGACCGGGCCAACGAGTCTCGGTGATTTTTTATAAATATTTAATTCAGTTGTAAAATGGACTTCGAAAAGACAGCCAAAAACCTCAAAACATGTATATCTGTCAAAATCTCGACATCGAATTTTTGACATGAAACCAATACTTTCTTTCACTCTATATATATATTAACATATATGGACCCTGCTACGCATTAGGGTGTCAAGCGCCAGGTATCGAGATATGAGAAAATCAGCATTAAAGTTTTTCTATAATTTTTTTTGTCAATTGTGCAAGTAACATTAAATATAAATTTTTTTAGGACATATTTCATAAAAAATACTATTAATTATAGCATTGGAAACAATATTCCGTGCTTAACTCAATTTCTAATTTTTTGGCGCTTGACACACTAATGCATAATAAGAGTCCATATAGGGTAGTAAGTAGAAATTAATACCAAACAACCTCTTCCAATGGGACAAAACAGACAAGTTACAAACTGTCACCCGTGAGCGGGACAGTTTCGTCACGGAGAAGCTGCTTGCCCTAGTGACAAAAAGTCACTCTACTGTCACGTCACTTAGAGTGCGCTACTCCCATAAAAACCCATATAATGTGACGGCTCATACTGCTAGTAACAAAACTGTTGCGTGAATCTTTCTCCTTCCGGCTTTCTCAATATATAATTAAGTAGCCTCGATTATAATATATAATATTTTGCCCTTAGCTCGGGCGTCGAACATGGCAATCTGAGAGAATTGGCTCTTGAGAGGATGAAAGATTTAGGATTGTCTTGTCGAGATGTGAGAACGCGAGAAGTTGGCATCCAGGAAATCCATAACAAAGTCAAACCAGAAAATGTAAGTGATTTTATAAAAATCTTGCTTTTTCAATTAAAGATTCTCACTAAAATAAAAAACCTGGTGAGACTGTCGCACAGCACACAACTTGCAACACAAAAATGGCCAAGAGTTTTCTGAAGGCTTATATTTTCAGAATAGGTTGCATTTTAGTGATTGAAAGATACTTTAGAGTCAGCACTTCCAGTACAGGGGCGTTTAGCGGGAATAAGCTCGTAAAGTTGCGGGAAAATGGTTTTTCGCAAATATCTCGAAAACTATGCGCTTTTCCGCAAAAATTCATCTATAGAAAAATAATTGAAATTAAATTACAAACAAAAATGTTCTTGTACATAATCACGCTAAAGTGAACGGTTCGGGAGATTTAGTGGGGTAAAATTTATTATTCATATGAAAGGAGACATTGACAAGATAGGGAAATATGTATATCTTGTTACCATGACAACCATCAAATTTTACCCCTCTATATCTCCTGAACCGTTCACTTTAGCGTGATTATGTACCAGACCATTTTTGTTTGTAATTTAATTTCAATTATTTTTGCGGAAAAGCGCATAGCTTTCGAGATATTTGCGAAAAACCATCTTCCCTCAACTTTACCGGCTTATTCCCGCTAAACGCTCCGGTACTGCAAGTGCTGACTCTAGAGTATCTTTCCATCACTAAAATGCAACCTATTCTTAAGATATAAGCCTTCAGAAAACTCTTGCCCATTTTTGACGCCAGCTCTTGGACTATGAGAAAAGTTGGTTTATAAAGAGATCTAAGTTTGTGTAATTGATTTTTTTTTTCTTCCTCCGCTAGATTGAACTGGTCCGAAGAGAGTACACGGCAAATGGCGGTTGGGAAACTTTTCTCTCCTATGAAGACCCCGAACAAGATATTTTAGTTGGTTTACTGCGCCTACGGAAATGCTCTGAAGAAACATTTCGGCCCGAGTTGAAAGGCGGATGCTCTATTGTCCGGGAGCTGCACGTCTACGGAAGTGTTGTTCCACTGAATGCCCGCGACCCCAAGAAGTTCCAGCACCAAGGCTTTGGGATTTTACTTATGGAGGAAGCAGAACGTATCGCTAGATATGAACACGGTTCGAAGAAAATTGCTGTTATTTCAGGTATATAACTACACTAATTTTAATATACAGGGTATTCCAAAAAGAATGCACTGATTTTGACTGTCAAAAACTTTATTTAGAAAAAAAAGTAAAGCTTATTCTCTCTCGATTTGTAATATTCTCACAAATGTTCTAAATGCCAACCATAGCAAGAACGATGTCGAGACGGTTTTCGAATTCCAACCCACCAGGCATTTAGCATATCGGTTGACACAGATGTTAGTGACGTCTTCAAGGTTATAAGCATTGAAGAAACGTCTTGTGACTTATTTCTATGGGGTTATGTCAAGGATTAAGTCTTTGTTGCTCTCAATGCCTACAACCTTGGAAGATTTGAAGACGGCACCGATATGTTGAAGCGTGGTGGGCTGGTGGTGGGTTGGAATTCGAATACCGCCTCGACATCGTTCTTGCTAGGGGTGGCAGCAGCCATGTAGAACATTTGTGAGAATTTATACCATTATAATAAGAAAGGAAGATGCCTTTTGAAAAATAGCCTTCTTGTTATTTTTAATAAATTCATATTAATAATTAATTGACCTAACCCAGGTTTCGGCAGCTCGAGTTTGCCTTGATCGTTCGTCAAACGAGAGTAAATAATTAAAATTAAATATACAAATTAAACACTAGGTTAAAAATTAACACTTGATACGTATTTCGACAATTCCTTGTCATCATCAGAATGTAATCACTTCAAGGAATTGTTAATTTGAATATTTAATTTTAATTTACAAAATGTTTCAACGAGAACCAACAGTCGAAAGTTTAAATCTTAGAGTAAATAATATTAGCTAAATACAATTAATGTCAGATACTGTGTTATTTAAAGATTATTGAAGCTGAACAAGGAGTTTAGGGTTTTTTTTGGACTCTAAAACGTGGAGAATAATTATAATCTCGAAGTCGAATTTTTTTTTTTTTTTTTTTTTTTTTTTTTGGAATGGGTGCATAAGGTCCGAAGACCTATAATGACCAATAGTCACATGCAGCCAGGAAGAAAATAAAAACAAAGGGAGAAGCATAAAGGGGAAACTCAACTGCGGGAACTGAGAAGATGCCTGTTGAGGTTAGACTTGAAAGTCTGAAGATTGTAGGTTTTGGGGAAGATAGACGCAGGGAGCTTGTTCCAATCACGGGAGGTCATGGGGACAAAGGAAGAATGAAATTGTTTTGTTCTGTTAGTCGTGATCTGAACAGCATAGGGATGCTGGGAAGATGCCTCTCTTGTGTTCCGTGAATATGTTGCATTGGGTGGGATAATTGATTTTAATTCGGCAGAGCATTGACCATGGTAATACCTGTAGAAGAGAGATAGTGAAGATACTCTTCTTCTATGATCTAGTGACCGTAGGGATGCAGTAATTATTAGGAATTAGAATACTTTCTCTTTATATACACTGCGCGTCAATAAAAACGTAACATTTTGTTTCTTAAGAAGACTTGTTTTATTTTATCTTAATGATACTGTAATTTATTAAACATTTAATATGAATTATTCCATACATTTCTAAGTATATTTAACACGAATCCATATCATTTAAATAAAATAAAGACAAAAATACGCAGATTATATAGTAGGCTGGGATGAGTAGAGTAATGGGGTTGGAGAATAAAAACCAGCATATTAATCGCTCTACCTGTCGTCTTTGGCAAATATTTCGACGCTTATGACATGCATCATTCTCAGTGCCGCGAGGATGTAATAGGTGGGCTTGGTCAAAAAATTATTTAATTGTCTTAAGGGCGTCATACATGTTTTTGTGAGGTGCCTTCTTTAAGCTGATATTGATCAATTCTGCATCAGAGCGGTCATCAGCAAAAAGAAGGCACCTCACAATAAAACAAGTATGACGCCCCTAAGGCATTTAAATAATTTTTGGACCAAGCCCACCTATTACATCCTCGCGGCACTGAGGATGATGCATGTCATATGCGTCGAAATATTTGCCAAATAAAGGACGTCAGGTGGAGCGATTAATCTGCTGGTTTTTATTCTCCAAAGACAAAAATATGTCGATTTTCAATTTGAGGGTCAGATCAACATAATCTCGATATGTTTCGTTGGATATAAATTAACAATTTTGTTATTATAAGAATTTCTAATAAAACTGAAATGGAAAGATTATTTTAAAAGTTTAGAAATTTGGCGTTAATAATAAAATTTCGACATTTTTATGATTTGTATTTTCGTCAAATTTACTTAGAAATGTATAAGATATTTCAAATTGAATCTTTAATAAATTACAGTATCATTAAGAAAAAATATAACAGGTCTTCTTAAAAAGAAACAAAATGTTATGTTTTTATTAGGGTCCGACCGAAACAAGATTTTCAGCCGAAACCGAAACCGAATATTCGGCCTCAACCTTAGTTTCGGCCGAAACCGTGACCGAAACCGAAACTTGTATTTCCTATAAAAATTTTTTTTCATTTTATCTTTTTTTTTTTTGAATTTTTTTTCCCTCCCGTGAAAATCATTTTACCTTTTTTTTAAGGGAGACTAAATTTTTTTCTTCCTCAAGTGCAAATTATTTGACCTTTTTTTTTTTTTTTTTTTGCATGCGAGTCTCATCCCATTTTTTCAGACTCTGGTTTCGGCCGGCCGAAAGGTTCGGCCACTTTTTGGCCGAAACCGAAACTACGGCCGAAACCATGATTTTTGGCCGAAACTGGACCGAATATTCGGTCGGTTCCTAGTTTTTATTGACACGCAGTGTATTATTCGAGAAAGTAAAAAGGCACTAGAATTAGATCGATTTTAAAAATAATTTCCAATACTCCTAAGCAAGGGGCATGGGAGAGTATTTTAAGGAAAACAATTGACACCTAGTCACTACCTACAAACAAGTTATAGAGCAGAAAGAATAAGAAGAGAGAGCCTCTTGTGGGATGAATCAGAAAATGCATTCACAGAAAGCGTTTAATAATTTGAAATATTTTCCATCTTTTCAGGTGTTGGAGTACGAAACTATTATCGTAAATTAGGATATCAATTAGAAGGACCTTACATGACTAAAATGTTTCCTTCAGAAAACGAGCAACAAAATTAAGAGCAATTCATTCACGAATGAATATCTATTAAAAGAAGGAATGTTATTTTTATTTTTTAGAAAATCCAGGCCTATTTGAAGGTATAATATGGAATTCTTCTTCACTTTAATAACTTTGAGTTTTGTCTAATAATTTCATTATTATTTTTATTGTAAAAATTTTCCAAATTTGTTTAATAATTTATTTCAAATTTTCATACAAGAAAAAAAATAATTTCATATATTTCGCAAGTGGCCTGTCAACCTGTTGCCTACTTGTTATGTTATGTCTGTGACAAGGACAAAAAAAAACATTTTTTTCCATTCGATTAATTTAAATTCAGCGTTTCTACTATGTATTAATCAATGAATGTTTTTAGATCAATCATTCACTTTGCCAAAAAGACAGTTGTTTAAGTTTTTGTTGTGTTATGCCATAAAGAAGAAGGCAGGGTAAAAAATAAGATGTTTCGAGCTTAATTTATTGCTTCATCTTCAGATAAATCGTTAATTACGTTTGCTGTGTGCCTAAATATAGTTAAATATGAGAATTGTGATAGCTATGATTACTTCTTAGGCAAGTTAGTGATGAAGAAATATAATTAACAAGTGTGAAGGAAGATGAACCAGTAGTTGGGAACTTAAGCATCTATCCGGGCCTGCCTTCTCCTTAATCAGTAATAAATAATTTATTTAATATGTAAATATGTGGAAAAAAAATTTTATTTGTTATTTAGAAAAATCCACATTAATGTAAAAAGAATTTCTTATAATTTCATCATTGACAAATCAAAACTTGTGACAGATACTCTAATTCAACAGTTGTATAAATATACAATTTATTTTTATAATCTAATAGAACCATGTTTTATAATATTAAATGCAATATAAATAATTTCGTCTTTCACTTTCCTTCTTTTCATTTTTTGTTTTCCCTGCATATCCAGTGGCAGAGGTTTCGGGAGTCGGGAGTCGGTGGTGTTTAACGATTTGGAGATCCTCCCTGCGAATCTTACGTTTTTTAGGAAATCAGCGACGATTTTAATTCTACTTCTCCTGCGTTAAATTTATTTATATATCTTCTTCTTCTCAGTCATTAGTGTCAGCCCTGACTCGTTGTGGTTACTCCGAAAAGTAGCTTTCATGGGAATGATACTGAGGTGGGTTCCCGTTCCCTTCCTCAGGAGGAGGCATCTCAAATAGAGTTAGATAATTTATTGCCATGAGGTGGATTTGAACTCGGGTTGCCTTCAACTCAGGATTATAAGCTTAACTGCTTTATCCCCTCGGCTAATCGCCTCCTATTATATATATATATGTCGTAGACAGATCGTGAAATTAGACAGTTAATGAACTGTCTAGACATTTCATGAACTGCAGCCAGATCGTGTAATGGTCAAACAGTTACATGATCTGGCTAAAAATTTTAGACAGTTCATGAAATGCAATTGGGCCTTAGACAGATCGTGTGCCACAAATTTGAAGCTATCTACCTCAATTTTTTTTTTAATTAAAGCTATTTAAAATGTCTTACAACTTATAGAAGCCCCTTTTTTGATTTTCGAAAAAATAATTTTTTTTTTTTTTTTAGATTTCATTGGATTAAATTACAAACAGTACACGATCGGCAAAACTGCTGTTTGGCAGTTCATGAACTGCCTAAAAATTTAGACATTTTATGTAATTCTCGAGCATTACACGATCTGTCTAAGGCCCAATTGCATTTCATGAACTGTCTAAAATTTTTAGCCAGATCATGTAACTGTTTGACCATTACACGATCTGGCTGCAGTTCATGAACTGTCTAGACAGTTCATGAACTGTCTAATTTCACGATCTGTCTACGACATATATACATGTATATATATTCACACACAATATTTTACAAAGTTCTCTTCTTAAAGAGGAACGGTGTCTCTTTATTTATATTAAAATAGAAAATATTTTCCTAAAAAGGAAAAGTAGGCTCCCCACATACGTTTTTAAGAATCTCTAAGTCAAATGACCGAAATAACTTAAATCAATAAAAAAATAAAGGGTCGGGCTAAGCCGCGGGCACAACTTTGCCCACCCACTATTCAAGAAAAAAATATTACCCCCCTCATCTAGAGCGCCCCCTGATGGTCCAATGTTTACCAAAAGCATTTCAGTTCTTGGCCTTTCTCTCTAGTTTATGAGTGTAAAATTTCAAAACAATTGAACTAATAGCTTTTGATTTTCGTTGGCGAAAAAAAATACCACAGACATACACACAGACCATGATTCCAAAAAAGTGCGCTCGGCTTAGTCCCACCCTTTATTTTACTATTACATCAACTTTACCTACCCAACCTACGGTTGATAGGCAAAGTTAAAAAGTCACATGAGTTGTAAATATTTTGTAAAAATCCCTTGCAAATAAATTTTTTCATAACAAAATTTATTTGACCTTCACCATCAATATTTGGCATTTCATAACTAGCTATTTAAGTTATTAGGCTTTCTAAACTAATTAATACGAGTATTATCAATCAATATTAATTAGTAAAGAAGCATAAGAGGATTATATGAAAATTAATCGACCATTTATTTTAATCAAAGTCACATTAATAATGACTAGTAACGAGCAAACAAAAAAAATAATTCGTTATTTCTAATCAATTCAAATCTAGTGTAGGTAAATAAATTATCAAATAATAATTCTAAGGACAATCGGCCAAAAAATAAATACTTCTGCGTAGTATCCGTTTATTTGTAAATATTTCGACCCAAGTGATATGGAATCATGTTCAGTACAATCAACAGATGTTTTGCAAACGTTACTTTCTCCCATCCAATATGACAATATACAAGGGTTGATCAAATGAAAAGGTACGAAACGACACGGTGGGTACAAATGTAGACTTTATTCAAAATATACACCATAGGCCTGAGCACAACGATCCCACTGATAAACAAGCCGCAGGATTCCTTGTTCCCAGAATTCGTGTGGCCGTGATGAGGTTACATCGTTCTTGAGTACGTTGTCCGAGTTGAAGCGCTTCCCTTTTAGGTGTTTCTTCAGTGGACCAAACACATGGAAATCGCAGGACGACATGTCGGAACTATAGGGCGGATGGTCCAACGTCTTCCACTTGAAATTATTTTGAACAAAGTCTCCATTTGTTTTTTATTTATTATTGGCTGCATCCTCTTCATGTCATTATTCTAATTTATTTAACAGCCACGATTCATTATATATTTACAAATAAACGGATAATCGCAGAAGTATTTATTTTTTGACCGACGGTCTTTAGAATTATTATTTGATTTTCCTTACGGCCATCTACAAACAAAATAAATCTCTATATAATTATCTGTTCAAATAAATGTTTTTTTTTTTATTCTTTGATTGCAATCAAAATTAATTTTTTTTTTTTAGAGAAAGATGGTAAAAAACCGCTGGGATATGTTTTCTGTTCTAAATGCTATTTTATGGATATCCCGAATTCTTGGGATCGCTCCTTATACTATTTCCAAAGTTCAAAGGGCTTATCAAATAAATAAATTCTGGTATATATACTCTTTGCTCTTTTCAAGTGGATGGCTCTACTTCTTTTGGATCTTCAAGCCTCGCTATTCTTTTTATATCTTTAATATTGTAAGTGTTAATACTTGATTATTGCTATAAAGGGAAGTATTACCAATGCATAAAATAAATTTGATTATTATAATTACGTGGCTGTATATAAAATTGTTCGTAATAGGAAGAGGTTTGCAGCCAAATAAAAAAGAGCCTCTATTATTAAATAAACTCTTTAATCCGGGACGTTTCGGCATAGGTTTACTCTGCCATCATCAACCTTCCAAGAGTACATAAGTCTTAAATAGACATATATTTAACATTAATAATAGAGTTGTCTTGAGTAAATAATACAATTGATTGATATTACCAATGCATTTAGTCAGTGAACATTAGACAACGTTAAATACCATCAAGTGGCGGATAAGAAAGAAATGAGCTCAGTCTCTCTTATCCGCCTCATTTCTCTCTTATCCGCCACTTGATGGTATTTAACGTTGTCCAATATTCACTGACTAAATGCATTGGTAATATCAATCAATTGTATTATTTACTCAAGACAACTCTATTATTAATGTTCAATATATGTCTATTTAAGACTTATGTACTCTTGGAAGGCTGATGATGGCAGAGTAAACCTATGCCGAAACGGCCGGATTAAAGAGTTTATTTAATAATAGAGGCTCTTTTCATTGCCGGGAGATTAAATAAAAAAATATTTTATTTAATTTTTATTTGCCGACGTTTCGGTCGAACAATATTTGCTCTGATGAAGGTCGTGATTGGCAACCGAAACGTCGGCAAATAAAAATTAAATAAAATATTTTTTTTATTTAATCTTCTGGCTGCAAAGTCACTGCGAATTCCTGAGAAAATCTTTAACATATGTATGAGTATGTTTGAGTCCCATGGCCACCGGAAACCGAACCCAGGATCTCTATCCTTTTCCGTTTCTTATTTAAAAAGATTTTGTCCCCACTTGGGCCCCGAACTCAAACAAAAAGTAGAATAACTAAAAATGTTTGTTTTAGATTTCCGTATCGGATCTGGCAGGAGGATATCTTTTAACCAATTATCTCGTTATATCTGTAACATTTCTTATAAAAACACCCAAATTAATTAAAATACTAAATAGACTTTCTAAATTTCCTAATGTCTTCTCCAAAAGAGATTTTATTGGTTATTTAACGCAATAGGTTATTCATTTTTAAAGTAATCAATATTTTTACGCTTTGCTTATTTTTTATTTTTTTTAAAGGTAATTCTTTTCCTAATAGTGATAATGAAAAACATGTTGCTGTACACTTATGGTTGGGTCAACCTCTACACCTTCAACATGAGTATTGGCCTAATAATTATGATTATTGCATTCCATTGTTATTGATTTATATGCGTATATTATATACGCATTTCAAGGCAATTAAGCAACGGCGCTTTCCGACGATCTCAAATCCTTTTCGATCACTGTACGTATGCTTAATCACCTGTTGTGAAAATCATTCGACCCTTTTCTTTTTTTTTTTTATTAATCAATTGTTTTTTTTCAGCCGTGGTCAGGTTACGTAAGCGTAGTGGGAGCACGCTAGGCAATACGCTGCCTTAAATTGCATCGCCCGTGATATAAACAAACTCTTTGGGCCCATGCTGCTCTGCGGATGCACCGCGACTTTCCTTGGCATCACCTGCCTCGGGTTCTTCTTACTCGCCTATCATAATAACCTCCAGGTGGGCTTTCGTCAGCAATTTTCTTGCCGTCACCGACTTACATGTCTCATTCGGCCTCACATTAACTCTTCTGGTTGCGGGCCTTATTCGGGTCATTATTCTTTGTAATCTCGCGCTCTCAGAGGTAAGATAAATATGGCGCAAGAAATTTCGAAAATGAAATAAAAGTTTTGTATTGTATTTTTAGGCTCATTCTATGATCAAATTGCTTGATCGATTGATACAAAAGGAGAGAAGAATTATAATAAAAAATGAGGCAATTATTGAGATTTCACATGGGATTTAGCAAATTATTTTTGCAACAGCTTGGGTTTATATATACAAAAACCGAATTTTTGGTTTTGGACTTTTCTATGATATTTTTCAAGTAAAAAAAAAAAAGACAATATTTACAACTTTTTTTCCAAAAAATTAATGTTAAACAATAAATAAATTTTGATTCTTCTGGCCTTCATCAAACATGTGCTGTTTGCCTTGAGCCTCTTGGCAACTCTTGACTTCAGGTGTTTATATAAGGCGGTGGCCGAGGCCCCCCCCGAAATTTTCTAAATGCATATCAGTTGTAATGCGGAATCTTCCCTCCCCCGAGATTTGAAAAAATTTGATTTGTATTTATATTCTGCCAATCAAAGTACAGAATGTGCCTTTAAATAACTGAAATTATGAAAAAATAGTGTGCTGTGCGACGAGTCACTTCAGATTACCCCCGAGAGAAACACCTCTGGATCCGCCCTTGATGTATTTAGACCTATAGGGATATAGAGACAATAATGGGTCTCGCCCGGGGAAAATTCTGGTTCCGCGAATGCCAATTTTGGTTCGAAAAATTTTGTTTCTCTAAAAAAAAGTGTAAAATATTTTTATGGACGAGAAAAAATTTTTGGTTCCGTGAACAAAAGTGCGGAAAAAACAAAATTTTTTCGCAGAAAAATTTTTGAGAAGAGCCCCCCCCCCCCCCCCCCCCGAAAAATACGCCCCCTGCCTGGTCTCAATAGTGACTCTTGAACCTATCCGACGAATGTTCGCACAATACAATATGTCAAGAGTTGCCAAGAAGTCGAGGCAAACATAGCACCCGTCCCGATGAAGGCCGGAAGAATCGGCATTGTATTGAATAAAAGCGCTTTCGGCTGCCTGATTTCTCCTCGTTATTAATTTTTTTTTTGCATCCAGGAAGAATATAGTTAAAATAAAGGGCCGGACTAAGCCGAGCGCACAACTTTGCCCACCCACTATTCGAGAAAATTGCGTTAGATTTGAGACCATGAAAAAA
>JAKCPI010018039.1:0-13869 GCA_023213315.1 Euborellia annulipes | reverse complement strand
TTAATGAAATTTGAGAAAATTGTTCATATGTCAATGTCATCACCTTTTTTTTTGTATATATAAAATTTCGATCTCTTTCCAACCCGAGACCCGATTATTTAATACCCTAGATTTGATCCTAGGTATGCCCTTGTATCTATTGTCTTATAATTTTACTAATATTGATAGTTGTTCTAGTTATTCGATATCAATGTATATATACTGTCAACAAATAATAATGCTTTCTTTTATTATCTCAGGATAATTTTGAAAATCCTAGAAATAAAATATCTCGCAATATTATTTATCTCTATTATAAATTTTTATAAAAGTAAATGCCCGGATGTTGTTTTCATGTTTGCGACGAATATCTCATTGACTATGATTAAAACAATGTCTATGTAAATTTGATGTATCTACTAGAATACTCGTATAGCCTAAGTTCTGTGTCCAAGTACGATCATATCGCAATTTTTTCATACTAATAAGCCTTTTGATTTATCTTGATCTTTGAATACCAAAAAAAGATTAATTATTTCCGGCATACAAACACAGAGATGGTTCCACTTCAACCTTCAGCAAGAAAGTCATGTATATGCTAGGCCGAATTAGCAGTCAATTCTAGATTGTTCAGATACACAGACAGATAAACCAATTTGCGAGTCTCAGGGGACCTCAAATCATTTCGATCAAAAATCTCGACATCAAATTTTTAACATGAATCGAATACTTTCTCTCTCTATCGAGGAGGCTTGTGGCTAATCGGATGAGCTACGGATTACGAATCTAGAGTTGCTATACAACTCACATTCAAATCCCACTTGCCGTGAAAATTTTCAAACATTGCCAATGTCTCCTCCGTCTCTCTGTAATTGGAATTAATCTCTGTTGAGATATTCGGAATAAAATATATCTGAATAACTTTTCTCTAATTTAATTTTTTTTAATGAACAACTAAAATATTTTCAATAGGGAAAAGTCTGTATCAGATCAATATATATATATATATATATATATATGCGAAGATAAGTTTTCTCGGGCTGAGTCGCGTGTGATATTGAGATTCACTCGACGTTTCGGTTCTCCTTTTGGAGCCATTTTCAAGAGTATGGGATGAAAAGAAATGAAAGAAAAATGTAAAGAACTGGTGATATAAGAAAATTTTTTTGGGAAGAGAGCAAAAAAGGAAATTTCTACTCCTGAACCTTCAGATTCAATACTCTGCTCTTCACAAGAAATAATTGAAGAAAAAGGATTTAGATTTCTTTAGAACCAAAGAAAAGATATTTGTTTTTTAAAAAAATACCTGGGATATATTTCCGAGTAAAATTGAGAAAAATCATAATATAAAATTTCAATCAGATTGGTTTTCGAAATGTTTGATCGGTCCCGCAGTGCAGAAAATATAGTCTTTTTTTTCGCAAGGTGGAAAACTTTGGTTCCAAAAAAACAAAATTTTTCGCAGAGAGAGAGCCCCCCCCCCCCCCCGAAAAAGATTTCTATATACGCCCCTGTATTTCAGTATACTTGGTCTTTTTTTTTACAATTGATCAATTTTTAATTTGCTCATGTTTTCTTGTAGGTCATCGATATATATACTTTCTTTTGCTCAAATTTTTCTCTACACTGTATAGGGGTTCCATTAAAAGCTGGGTTTTTAGATTTTTTTTTTGAAAATGGCATCTAAGCGAGTGTTTCAAACTGAACAGCTGATTCTATCATATTTCCTTAAAATGGGTCAATGAACTTTTTTAAAAACCTTGGCAAACACATGAGATGCTACCTAGTTGAAATTTTATAAGCTTTTGTTTAATTAAAGATGTCGCTAGTATCAAAAAAGATTGAAAGTTGATGGTTCTCCTTTAATTTTTTTATTCAAACATATCCCCTTTAATAGGGTTAATGAACTTTTTCAAGTTCAAGGGCAAGGGAAATCGATATACAAAACGCGGAGGGAGCCATCTGGTGTGAAATTTATAAGTTTGAGTATCTGCATAGTGCTGCAATCTAGCGGAAAAACTTGTAAACTAATAATAGGAAAAATGTGAAAAATCATTTTTGATTGAAAACAGACTTTAAATAATATATTTTTCTTTTTTTATTTTTAAAGACAATTGTTGTGTCTTTTTTTAAAAATATATAACAACAATTTAAAAAATTATTGGTTTATATTTAGAGTACTACAGACATAATATTAATGAAAAAAAGTAAGAATAACGACACCTTTAAACTGACATTTTGTATTAATCTCAACAGAAGTTTACCATATGTAAATATCATTATTAACTTTACTTGCCTAGTCAATAAATTTATTTATTTATTATTCCTATATATTTACTAAGTATAAAAAGTGTTTTCTTATATGTAACAATACTAAGGATACCATACCTACTTGATCTCTGATTAAATATATAGAATATAGAAATATATAGAATATATAGAAACAGATAATCATTAAATTATAATAAATTTGTGACAATTTGAGAAAGGGCACATATCACATTTTTTTACAAACAGTTTTTTTTTTATGAAATGGGTTCTGTTGGTGTAGACACATTTGTTGTTAAAAGGGCACATCTGTGTTCTAATGGTTTCTATGGAAAAGGTCTGAAAAAGCCTAATTTTACGAACATTCCACTACCAAACAAGAAGTTTTTTGTTTCTCCTGTAAAATTTTTAAAATGGGATATGTGCCCTTTCTCAAATAAATGATTCAATTGCCTAACGACGTTACTTGGCAATAAAATATATATATATATTGATAGTAATTTTATGTTTTATCAACCAAGAAAGCAAAGCTTTCTCTCAATTTTACTTACTATACTGTATATATATATACACGAGGTAACTGTTACTAGGCATGTGATTATCCTTCACTCTTTTATATTACTTGCCTCTATTCAATATATTTTTTATTTAGTCATACTGATTGATATTGCAATTTTAGATCTGAAATTCACAATTCTCACCCTTTAATCTTTTTCTAATCTAATTTTAGAGAAAAGGAGATTGGGCGATATAACATCCACAATTATCTATTATTTATTTGTTACCATAGGCCTATATATATATAAAGATGAAAGAAGGTTTTTCTTAATTCTCTTTCTTCGTTTCTTTCTAGTGACTGAAAGGAGCAACTTGTCTACCCTCTGCCAGCTTGATTCACACACTGAACAGCAAGTTCCTTTGTTTTGGCAGAGAGAGAGGCTTTCATGATGGTAGCAGGCCTGACATCGTTCCGGGCCAGGATCTCTACAATTTATTCGACATTTTGGTAAACAAATTTATAATTTATGGTTTGATTTGTTCATTAAGGAGTAAATTATAGATAGTTTAAAAATATTTACGATAAATTGATTTTAGTGCATAATAAAATGCATCGGTGTTTGTGAACACAGAGAAAGAGGAAAAATATAATTTTTATTCCGGAAGATGTATGGCAGCCAGCAAGTGATAAACAAAACTATTTGATTATCGTCGTAATAGTTAGTCTAAGTCGTAATAGTTTATCTAAGCAACAATAACAGTTTATCGTCCTGAAGATGGGATCGACGTGATCCCGAAACGTCGATGATAATCAAATAGTTTTGTTTATCACTTGCTGGCTGCCATACATCTTCCTGATATATATATAATATAAGGTAATTCTGACTTATACTTCACCCCAGTACCGTTATGTCCAGAGCGGGGGAGGGGGAATGGCCTAGGGGCGGGGCTTAACTAACTTAGCAATTTCCACTGCAATTTTCATTCATCAGCTCAACGTTCATGATTCTTTCGTTCTTTTCATTTGCGCGCGCTATTTGTTTCGTTACTCGTGTCGTGACGCCTTATTTGTTTTGTCACTAGTGTCGTTTCGGTTCGGTTTTCTTCGGTCAAAAACCGTTCAGTTCGAAGCTATTCGGTAGCCCTTAAAAATAAATTTGCGAGCCCGAAGGGCTCGCAAATTTATTTTTAAAAGCTACCTAATCGCTTCGAACTGAACGGTTTCTGACCGAAGAAACCCGAACCGAAGCCGAGAATTCCCTAGTTGTTTTTAATTTTTTTTTAATCTAAGGAAACCGAACTGCGACCGAAGGGCCGAAACAATTAGGTCGGGACCCCTGCAAGTTGTTCGCCACACATATTCAAAAAGGCATAATTCCAACGAATCTTCTAGTTCAGTGAAGGCCCTTGAGGTCCCTAGTTCATGGATGAAGTCAGGCATCAAGCAACATGCGTCTGGCAGGCTAAGTGGGATAGCAAAGTCCGTTAAGCCCCGCCCGCCAGTCCCCACTCTTGTCATAACGGTACTGGGGTGAAGCATAGGAAAGATGATCCGAAAAATTTTATCAAATTTCATTAAATCCAAGCAAAATTCTTTAAAGAGAGTATTTTTTCCAATTAATAAACATTAATTATATATTAAATAATATGTTCTCGGCTTCGAAATAGGTAGAAATTTTATATCATCAAAAAATAGCAAATGACATTTGGATATGAAAAATTTTATCAAATTTCATTAAATCCAAGCAAAATTCTTTAAAGAGAGTATTTTTTCCAATTAATAAACCTTAATCCTATATTAAATAATTTGTTCTCGCCTTCGAAATAGGTAGAATTTTATATCGAACTTGCTGCAGCTTCTTTCGTTTCACAGGTTTTCGGTGTTAGGAATAAAACAATTTAAAAAAAAACTATTTTATTTTTATTTTTTCAAGTGGGCCGACTGAATGCATTTTTAACAGTTTCGAATCAAGATTCGTCTTCAGGGCCTAGAAATTATACATATATATATATAATTCAATTTACATTCAACTTTTTTTTTAAAAAATTCTTTACATATTAGTAAGTTAACATCCATCAAATAAAACTGTCCCTTCTTTATATAAAAAAATCAAATCGACCTATTTTATTTACCTTGCTTGAGGAGAATCCTTATTTAATATACTTAAAGTAATATTCATTAATGATGATAACCAATGTTGGAAGCTTTATAAAATTTTTTTATATATGGGTTTAATCTGTTATTAAAGGAAAAAAAATTTTGGTTAATTACAATTTTGAGGTTAACATATATAGATTCAAGAATTACCTCAGTTCAAGATATGGTTGATCTGCAGAATAAAGTGCCAAGCCATGCCAGGCCACCTAGAGGGCGCTGGAGTGATTCATTCATGATTCTTTCGTTCTTCTTTTTGGGATTCGTTCTCTCTATTTCATTTTTATAAGACGACATTTTTAAATTCATCTCCGGGACTTTCCTTTTTTACATTCATCTCCTGGACTTCCCTTCATTGAAGACCTCTCCCCTGCCTATTGTTTTTTGCTATTTTTGCTCTCTGGAATTCCCATTTTTTTTTCGGCATTTTAATTTCGGCAGGTAAGAATCTTTTTTTTTTTTAAACAACTTGCAGGGGTCCCGACCTTCGGTTTTAAGTTCGGTTCTTTTATTTTTAGAAAAAAATTAAAAACAACTAGGGAATTCTCGGCTTCGGTTCGGTTCGGTAAAAAAATCAAATCGACCTATTTTATTTACCTTGCTTGAGGAGAATCCTTATTTAATATACTTAAAGTAATATTCATTAATGATGATAACCAATGTTGGAAGCTTTATAAAATTTTTTTATATATGGGTTTAATCTGTTATTAAAGGAAAAAAATTTTTTTTAAAGGAAAAAAAATTTTTTATTAAAGGAAAAAAAAAATAGTACCTAAAAATTCGAGACCAGGTTACATGTATTTCAAAGCAAAAATTCATAAACCTGATAAAAGTTTACGCCCTATTATAACATCGTACTCAACACCAAATGCAAACCTAAGTAAATATTTGGGAAAAATTCTAAGGAAAATAGTAAACAACGACCATAGAGTTAAAAATTCAGGTGAAGCAATTTTAAAACTTCAAAACTTGAAAGTAAAACATAATCAAAGCCTTCTAAGCCTTGACATCTCCTGCCTTTTCCCAAACATACCATTGGAAATAATTAGAGAGATAATACATGACAAATGGGGTGAAATAGCTAAATATACTAATATGTCTGAAACACTATTTTTAGAAACATTTGATATTTGTCTAGAAAATAATATATTTAAGTTTGATGATAAATACTATAAACAGGTAGGAGGGACACCAATAGGTAACCCGATTTCGTCAGTATTGGGTGACTTGTTTGTTGATTACGTCCATCAAAAGATTATTAAAAAATATCATCCCACCTTAATGGTTTATTATGTTGATGATTCATTATGTATATTAGAAAATAATAAAATTGAAAACTTAATCTATGAATTAAATAATGTACATTCTAATATTAAATATACAATAGAATATGAAACTGATAACCAGATTACCTTCCTTGACATTAAAATAATAAAAGACGATTCAGGGAATTTAAAAACTGATTTATATAAGAAACCCGAAAAATCATCTAGAGCTATAAGCTATTTTTCTGAACATCCAGAACATCAAAAGAAAAATTTGATTATCAATGAAATAAATAGAATTAAAAAAATATCAAGTGCAGAGTTCATAGATGAAAAAATCGAATTAATGAGAGAAAAATTTATAAAAAATAGTTACCCCGATGTATATGTAGATTTAGTAATGGAAAAAACCTATAAAAACCAACTTGGAGGGAAAAACAACAATAAAAAAGATAATATGATTGTTGATGGTTCAATTCCATACATTCCTGGACTATCAAACATAATAAAAAGATATCTTAGCGAGAAAAATCTAAACGTAGTATATAATGTAAATAAACCACTTGGAACCTTAATTAATAACAAATGCAAACTTGAAAAATTTGATCAGAGTGGTGTAGTATATGGCATTGTGTGTAGCACTTGTAAAAATAACAATAAAAATACTATATACATAGGACAGACTTCTAGAGAACTAAGAGTCAGAATGAAGGAACATTTTTCTTCATTGACTAAGAAAAGTGGCCTCACAGCACTGAGTATACATGCTATAGATGAAAAACATGAATTTGACATAGATAATGCCATTATACTACATAATGAAAGTAACACAACAAAAAGATTATTTTATGAAAGTTTTTATATAAATATTTATGATAATGAATCAATCAACTACAAAGTAGATAGAGAAAGGTCCCAGGTGGTTTATGGTAATTTAATCCAAAAAACAAAAAAAAGATTGTACAATCAAAAGATTTTTAACAATAACTAAGTGAACACTCAAATAATAAATGTATATATGACAAAGAAAAATCCTTGTGAAAAAATAGTTTTAATTGTAATTGCCGCAAAAAGATTACCAAGCAGTTCAATTAATGAGCACTAGGTGGAGAATTGTACTTTTATATAAAAAAACTAATGCGTAATAAAAATTGTCAGAAAGCAAAAAGAAAATTCTCTGTTCTCGAAAAAAGTTTTATAATGATAATTTGTAAAGGTTTATATATATGTATGTATGAAATATATTCGAGAAATGATTGATGTTTTTAAAAATTTAATTAACGTGACTTATATATATCTTGAACTGAGGTAATTCTTGAATCTATATATGTTAACCTCAAAATTGTAATTAACCAAAATTTTTTTCCTTTAATAACAGATTAAACCCATATATAAAAAAATTTTATAAAGCTTCCAACATTGGTTATCATCATTAATGAATATTACTTTAAGTATATTAAATAAGGATTCTCCTCAAGCAAGGTAAATAAAATAGGTCGATTTGATTTTTTTATATAAAGAAGGGACAGTTTTATTTGATGGATGTTAACTTACTAATATGTAAAGAATTTTTTAAAAAAAAAGTTGAATGTAAATTGAATTATATATATATATGTATAATTTCTAGGCCCTGAAGACGAATCTTGATTCGAAACTGTTAAAAATGCATTCAGTCGGCCCACTTGAAAAAATAAAAATAAAATAGTTTTTTTTTAAATTGTTTTATTCCTAACACCGAAAACCTGTGAAACGAAAGAAGCTGCAGCAAGTTCGATAAGAAATAACTTCGTTGAGAATCTTTCTACATAAGAATTTTATATAATCAAAAAATAGCAAATGACATTTGGTTAGGAAAAATTTTATCAAATTTTATTAAAACTAGGCAAAATTCTTTAAAGAGCGTTTTTTTTCCAATTAATAAACATTAAATATATATTTAATAATTTGTTCTCGCCTTCGAAAAAGGTAGAAATTTTATATAATCAAAAAATAGCAAATGACATTTGGTTAGGAAGAATTTTATCAAATTTCATTAAATCCAAGCAAAATTCTTTAAAGAGAGTATTTTTTCCAATTAATAAACATTAATTATATATTAAATAATTTGTTCTCGCCTTCGAAAAAGGTAGAAATTTTATATAATCAAAAAATAGCAAATGACATTTGGTTAGGAAAAATTTTATCAAATTTCATTAAATCCAAGCAAAATTCTTTAAAGAGAGTATTTTTTCCAATTAATAAACATTAAATATATATTAAATAATTTGTTCTCGCCTTCGAAAAAGGTAGAAATTTTATATAATAAAAAAATAGCAAATGACATTTGGATATAAAAATTTTTATCAAATTTCATTAAAACCAAGCAAAATTCTTTAAAGAGAGTATTTTTTCCAATTAATAAACATTAATTATATATTAAATAATTTGTTCTCGCCTTCGAAATAGGTAGAAATTTTATATAATCAAAAAATAGCAAATGACATTTGGTTAGGAAAAATTTTATCAAATTTCATTAAATCCAAGCAAAATTCTTTAAAGAGAGTATTTTTTCCAATTAATAAACATTAATTATATATTAAATAATTTGTTCTCGCCTTCGAAATAGGCAGAAATTTTATATAATCAAAAAATAGCAAATGACATTTGGATATAAAAATTTTTATCAAATTTCATTAAAACCAAGCAAAATTCTTTAAAGAGAGTATTTTTTCCAATTAATAAACATTAATTATATATTAAATAATTTGTTCTCGCCTTCGAAATAGGCAGAAATTTTATATAATCAAAAAATAGCAAATGACATTTGGTTAGGAAAAATTTTATCAAATTTCATTAAAGCCAAGCAAAATTCTTTAAAGAGAGTATTTTTTCCAATTAATAAACATTAATTATATATTAAATAATTTGTTCTCGCCTTCGAAATAGGCAGAAATTTTATATAATCAAAAAATAGCAAATGACATTTGGTTAGGAAAAATTTTATCAAATTTCATTAAAGCCAAACAAAATTCTTTAAAGAGAGTATTTTTTCCAATTAATAAACATTAATTATATATTAAATAATTTGTTCTCGCCTTCGAAATAGGTAGAAATTTTATATAATCAAAAAATAGCAAATGACATTTGGTTAGGAAAAATTTTATCAAATTTCATTAAAGCCAAGCAAAATTCTTTAAAGAGAGTATTTTTTCCAATTAATAAACATTAATTATATATTAAATAATTTGTTCTCGCCTTCGAAATAGGCAGAAATTTTATATAATCAAAAAATAGCAAATGACATTTGGTTAGGAAAAATTTTATCAAATTTCATTAAAGCCAAGCAAAATTCTTTAAAGAGAGAATTTTTTCCAATTAATAAACCTTAATCCTATATTAAATAATTTGTTCTCGCCTTCGAAATAGGTAGAAATTTTATATAATCAAAAAATAGCAAATGACATTTGGTTAGGAAAAATTTTATCAAATTTTATTAAAACTAAGCAAAATTCTTTAATAATAATTATAATAATAATAATAATAATTTATTTCCACTCAAAAATATACATTACGGATACTTTTCCAGTATCCAGTTTCCCCATGGACCTTCATCACAGCAAAAAGCCAGATAGATGACAGGACCAGTGAGAAGAAAGAGATCACAGACAATCGTACAAATCAGCAAATCAAAAGTTTAAAAAATACAATAAATAGCAAGCAAAATTGTAAAAATGTATACATAACAAAATATAAGATATTAAATACAAGTAAACAATATTGGATACACAAACATAATACAAAGCAATAACCATTAGGAAAACATTATTATTATTGAGTCATATAAGATCCCTTTGAGACAATTGTTGGATATATGAAATAAATCGATTTCATCATCCTTACCTAGATCATTAAATCTCTTTTGTATTCTTAACATTGGAATAATGTCATTTATAACACAAATATAAAAGACCTCTTTTCCTCTTACAAGGGGAGGGCACGACCTTGGCATTTCATTTTGGGATGAAACTTCGGGTGATGATTGTAGACCGTTAGGGGGTTCACCCCTTGAAATAGTAACGCGCAACGCTCAATAGTTTCGGAGAAAATGACGTTTAAAAAATTCAAAGTCCGCTTATATACTAGTTAGGCTTTTTATATGACAATGGCGACAATAGTCTAGTAGGTAGCGTGTCTACCTACCAAATGGGCGCTTGGGGTTCGAATCCCGTGCACGACTTGTTTTTTTTTAATTAAAATATTTATTTTATTGTTTTTACAATTAAATAAATTTATTATTTAATATTAAAGATTATTTATTAATAAATAACTATAGTGTTATTTTGCTAACAAAAAAAAGACTAAATTTTAAATCATAATTATATTCAATAGCAATATTTTAAATAACTACCAAATAAATACACTATTATTTAATAAACTATTCTTCAAAATACTATAATTTAGGATTAATAAGTAAAAAGTTTCAATCTTATTTCTTGATTTTACATTATAAGCATTTATACATTATACTTTTTTATTACAAACGTGAGACTGAATGATAATCATCATAAAAACATTTGAAACAAAAATTTTTTCGGCATCTAGCACAATTAATTAAAGCGGAATAATTTTTACAAGAACAATGAATTATTTTTTAAAAGATCAGTTGGAAAACAGACAAACATCATTTACGTTCACAAAAATTTCTCTATTAATATATAATCTATTATCGCAGGTTCATTAACAAATCGTTAGATTTTCATAAAATATAATATATTTAATTAACAGCTAGAATGTGTTTACAATTTCTGTTTTAACAATCGTAATATAATAATATAATATATAATATATTCTTAGTCTCTCGGTCCCCTAGACCGGGGCGCCTTAGATCCCCGACAACTCTCCCCCCTGACGATCACTTCTGGCCGCGGGTCGACAGTCTTTAGCATGGGTTTTGAATCTCTCCTTCTGTTCCGGGTCCTCTATCCACATCACGCCACTAGGAGTTGTCCTTTTGATTTGATAGGGGCCTTTGAATCTTGGTAGGAATCCTCCATGTATTCCCCGTGGTAAGTTTGACTGGGTATGCACTTTGGCCATGACGTAATCTCCTTCCTGGAATGGGTGGTCTTCTTTCTTCACATTTTTCTGTTCCACATATTCCTTATTCATTCTTTTGCTCGTTTCCCTGGCCTTCAGCTCTATTCCCCTCCTTTCTGCCCGATTCTCTTCATCCCACTCTTCCATATCTTCTATTCCCTTTGCTTCCTTCAGTTCCGCCTGTAATTCCCAATCCCCGGGGGCTATCATTTCTCTTCCCAACATAAGTCTTGCAGGCGTGAATCCTGTGGTTCTGACCGTCCGGCTTCTTAATGTATATAAAATTCCAGGTATTTCTTCGGCCCATCGGTTGTGACTTTTGTTCAGCAGTGCAATTCGTAATAATTTCTTTATTTCCTGGTTTTTCCTTTCCGTAGGGTTTCCCCTTGGGTGGTAGATCGGGGTGGTCCATCCACTCATTCTCCATTTCTCCAATGCTTTTCTCCATCCCTCAGACCTAAATTGGGGCCCATTATCCGAAATTAGTACTCTGGGGTACCCATATCTAGAAAACACTTCCGTTTCCAGGGTGTTGACTACACTTCCCGTGTTACTCACTCCTAACGGGAACGCCTCCACCCACCTCGTAAACATATCCGTTACTACGAGGAGGAATTTCTTTCCCCGTGGGGAACGTGGATATGGTCCCATAAAGTCTATCGATAATGTTTCCCATGGTCTTGAGGGGGCTCTCTCCTTCATTTTCCCAGAGAAATCTTTGTTAACTGGCTTCGTGGCTAAGCACACTTCACATTGGCCTGTATAATCCCGGACCGTGGCATTCATTCCTGACCATATGAATCTTTTCTTAATTTCTTCTAAGGTGTTCGTATATCCGGGATGTCCGGCCTGGGAACTATCATGATACTTCCATAATACTTTCTCACTTTTCTCTTTAGGAATAGGAATTACCCATCTCGCCGTCATTCCTTCTCCCACTCTAGTGTATATTATTCCATCTATCTCTTTTATCTGTTCTCGATTTCTTTCTTTCATTTCTTGTGTCATTTCATCTTTTTCCTGCCATTCCCTAATCTCTTCTAAATCCACCCGTTCTCCCTTTCTCTCTATTGCCAGTATTATCTCTTCTTTCCTACCTTCATCCCCGGCTTTTGGGTAATCCTTTTCAATCTCTATTTCTTCTTCTTCATTCCCGGTCGGTTCTCTGGACAATACATCCGCCAGTCCATTGTCCCGTCCTCGTATATGTCTTACCGTAAAATCATATGCCATAATATCTAGAGCCCATCTCATTAGTTTACTATTCGTTTCCTTCGCTTTCATCAACCACACCAAGGCTTTGCTGTCAGTTTCTATTTCAAAGACCCGTCTATTGTATCTTCAATACTTTTAAGAATTAGACTAAAGCTTGGAAGATAAAAACATGATTTATTTTCAAACTAAAAAACAATAAACATCTGTCAAAATATTAATGTCAATATTGTAACTACAACATATAAAACACAACACTATTCTCTCCTAAGTGGAAAACCCTCTAACAATCAAAATCTTCATAAAAACGTTTCGGAGGTTTCCGGTTACGAGTGGGGTAACGTCTTAATTCACAAGGCGTTACAGAAGTCGACTCCTCTGGAATGAATGTACGATCTACAGCTTGGTCGTTTGCATCTGGCACATCTGCAGACGTTGCTCCTTGTCCTTGGTCGTTTGCGTCTGGCACATCTGCAGACGTTGCTGCTTGTCCTTGGTCGTTTGCGTCTGGCACAGATTCCGATGTTGCTTGTCCTACAGGTTGATCTACTAGTATTTTCTGTGGTAAATTAACTTTGGCGCTTCGCGTCAATAATTGGTCTTTGTGCCGTTTCCAAAATTGACCGTTTTCAGTTTCGACCAAGTATGTAAGTGGGCCATTCATTTTACGAATTATTCCGGCAGCCCATTTTTGAGCGGTCCGATAATCTCTAGCCCATACGGTCTCACCTATTGCAAATGCCTTAACTACTTTTCCAGTTGACATTTTCGATTGGTACTTTTCTATATTATCCTCCACTTTCTTCGGAAATAATAGATCTAATCGTGACCGCATCGCACGTTTATTTAATAACATGGATGGTGTTGTTCCTGTTGCACGGTGAAATGTATTTCTATAAGTCATTAAAAACATATCCAAATCCATCTGAATTTTATTAAATGAACCGGTTGATCCTTCGATTGCTGTCTTAAATGTTCGTACGAAACGTTCAGCTTCTCCATTTGATCTCGGATGATAAGGTGACGTAAAAACATGTTTGATTCCATTTCGTTTCATAAATTCATAAAATTCATTGCTCGTAAATTGTGGCCCATTGTCCGAAACAATTTGCTCTGGATAGCCGAATCTAGCAAAAACATTCATCAAAGCCAATATCGTCGCTTCAGCTGTTGTTTTCTTCATCGGAACGACTTCAGGCCATTTCGACCTTGCGTCTACAATGATCAACCACATATAATCGTGAAGAGGTCCAGCAAAATCGATATGGAGTCGTTGCCAAGGTCGAGCTGGAAATTCCCATGGATGAATTTGAGCTTGCCCTGGCCCACTTTGTGATGCTTGACATTTCAAGCATGTTCTTACTTTTTGCTCAATTGCTTGATCAATTTTTGGCCACCACACATAACTACGAGCAA
>JAKCPI010018038.1:0-14016 GCA_023213315.1 Euborellia annulipes | reverse complement strand
ATCCTCGCGGCACTGAGGATGATGCACGTCATATGCGTCGAAATATTTGCCAAATAAAGGACGTCAGGTGGAGTGATTAATCTGCTGGTTTTTATTCTCCAAAGACAAGAAATATGTCGATTTTCAATTTGAGGGTCAGATCAACATAATCTCGATATGTTTCGTTGGATATAAATTAACAATTTTGTTATTATAAGAATTTCTAATAAAACTGAAATGCGAAAGATTATTTTAAAAGTTTAGAAATTTGGCGTTAGTTACGTAATTTCGAGCTTATTTTTTTGATTTGTATTTTCGTCAAATTTACTTAGAAATGTATAAGATATTTCAAATTGAATCTTTAATAAATTACAGTATCATTAAGAAAAAATATAACAGGTCTTCTTAAAAAGAAACAAAATGTTATGTTTTTATTAGGGTCCGACCGAAACAAGATTTTCAGCCGAAACCGAAACCGAATATTCGGCCTCAACCTTAGTTTCGGCCGAAACCGTGACCGAAACCGAAACTTGTATTTCCTATAAAAATTTTTTTCATTTTATCTTTTTTTTTTTGAATTTTTTTCCCTCCCGTGAAAATCATTTTACCTTTTTTTTTAAGGGAGACTAAATTTTTTTTCTTCCTCAAGTGCAAATTATTTGACCTTTTTTTTTTTTTTTTGCATGCCAAAGTCTCTTTCCATTTTTTTCAGACTCTGGTTTCGGCCGGCCCAAAGGTTCGGCCACTTTTTGGCCGAGAACCGAAACTACGGCCGAAACCATGATTTTTGGCCGAAACTGGACCGAATATTCGGACCGGTTCCTAGTTTTTATTGACACGCAGTGTATTATTCGAGAAAGTAAAAAGGCACTAGAATTAGATCGATTTAAAAAATAATTTCCAATACTCCTAAGCAAGGGGCATGGGAGAGTATTTTAAGGAAAACAATTGACACCTAGTCACTACCTACAAACAAGTTATAGAGCAGAAAGAATAAGAAGAGAGAGCCTCTTGTGGGATGAATCAGAAAATGCATTCACAGAAAGCGTTTAATAATTTGAAATATTTTCCATCTTTTCAGGTGTTGGAGTACGAAACTATTATCGTAAATTAGGATATCAATTAGAAGGACCTTACATGACTAAAAAAATGTTTCCTTCAGAAAACGAGCAACAAAATTAAGAGCAATTCATTCACGAATGAATATCTATTAAAAGAAGGAATGTTATTTTTATTTTTAGAAAATCCAGGCCTATTTGAAGGTATAATATGGAATTCTTCTTCACTTTAATAACTTTGAGTTTTGTCTAATAATTTCATTATTATTTTTATTGTAAAAATTTTCCAAATTTGTTTTAATAATTTATTTCAAATTTTCATACAAGAAAAAAATAATTTCTTACATATATTTCGCAAGTGGCCTGTCAACCTGTTGCCTACTGCCATTATGTTATGTCTCAGACAAGGACAAAAAAACATTTTTTTCCATTCGATTAATTTAAATTCAGCGTTTCTACTATGTATTAATCAATGAATGTTTTTAGATCAATCATTCACTTTGCCAAAAAGACAGTTGGTTTAAGTTTTTGTTGTGTTATGCCATAAAGAAGAAGGCAGGGTAAAAAATTAAGATGTTTCGAGCTTAATTTATTGCTTCATCTTCAGATAAATCGTTAATTACGTTTGCTGTGTGCCTAAATATAGTTAAATATGAGAATTGTGATAGCTATGATTACTTCTTTAGGCAAGTTAGTGATGAAGAAATATAATTAATAAGTGTGAAGGAAGATGAACCAGTAGTTGGGAACTTAAGCATCTATCCGGGCCTGCCTTCTCCTTAATCAGTAATAAATAATTTATTTAATATGTAAATATGTGGAAAAAAAAATTTTATTTGTTAAGTTTAGAAAATCCACATTAATGTAAAAAGAATTTCTCTATAATTTCATCATTGACAAATCAAAACTTGTGACAGATACTCTAATTCAACAGTTGTATAAATATACAATTTATTTTTATAATCTAATAGAACCATGTTTTATAATATTAAATGCAATATAAATAATTTCGTCTTTCACTTTCCTTCTTTTCATTTTTTGTTTTCCCTGCATATCCAGTGGCAGAGGTTTCGGGAGTCGGGAGTCGGTGGTGTTTAACGATTTGGAGATCCTCCTGCGAATCTTACGTTTTTTAGGAAATCAGCGACGATTTTAATTCTACTTCTCCTGCGTTAAATTTATTTATATATCTTCTTCTTCTCAGTCATTAGTGTCAGCCCTGACTCGTTGTGGTTACTCCGAAAAGTAGCTTTCATGGGAATGATACTGAGGTGGGTTCCCGTTCCCTTCCTCAGGAGGAGGCATCTCAAATAGAGTTAGATAATTTATTGCCATGAGGTGGATTTGAACTCGGGTTGCCTTCAACTCAGGATTATAAGCTTAACTGCTTTATCCCCTCGGCTAATCGCCTCCTATTATATATATATATGTCGTAGACAGATCGTGAAATTAGACAGTTAATGAACTGTCTAGACATTTCATGAACTGCAGCCAGATCGTGTAATGGTCAAACAGTTACATGATCTGGCTAAAAATTTTAGACAGTTCATGAAATGCAATTGGGCCTTAGACAGATCGTGTGCCACAAATTTGAAGCTATCTACCTCAATTTTTTTTTTTAATTAAAGCTATTTAAAATGTCTACAACTTATAGAAGCCCTTTTTTTGATTTTCGAAAAAATAATTTTTTTTTTTTTTTTTAGATTTATTGGATTAAATTACAAACAGTACACGATCGGCAAAACTGCTGTTTGGCAGTTCATGAACTGCCTAAAAAATTTAGACATTTTATGTAATTCTCGAGCATTACACGATCTGTCTAAGGCCCAATTGCATTTCATGAACTGTCTAAAAATTTTAGCCAGATCATGTAACTGTTTGACCATTACACGATCTGGCTGCAGTTCATGAACTGTCTAGACAGTTCATGAACTGTCTAATTTCACGATCTGTCTACGACATATATACATGTATATATATTCACACACAATATTTTACAAAGTTCTCTTCTTAAAGAGGAACGGTGTCTCTTTATTTATATTAAAATAGAAAATATTTTCCTAAAAAAGGAAAAGTAGGCTCCCCACATACGTTTTTAAGAATCTCTAAGTCAAATGACCGAAATAACTTAAATCAATAAAAAAATAAAGGGTCGGGCTAAGCCGCGGGCACAACTTTGCCCACCCACTATTCAAGAAAAAATATTACCCCCCTATCTAGAGCGCCCCCTGATGGTCCAATGTTTACCAAAAGCATTTCAGTTCTTGGCCTTTCTCTCTAGTTTATGAGTGTAAAATTTCAAAACAATTGAACTAATAGCTTTTGATTTTCGTTGGCGAAAAAAAATACCACAGACATACACACAGACCATGATTCCAAAAAGTGCGCTCGGCTTAGTCCCACCCTTTATTTTACTATTACATCAACTTTACCTACCCAACCTACGGTTGATAGGCAAAGTTAAAAAGTCACATGAGTTGTAAATATTTTGTAAAAATCCCTTGCAAATAAATTTTTTCATAACAAAATTTATTTGACCTTCACCATCAATATTTGGCATTTCATAACTAGCTATTTAAGTTATTAGGCTTTCTAAACTAATTAATACGAGTATTATCAATCAATATTAATTAGTAAAGAAGCATAAGAGGATTATATGAAAATTAATCGACCATTTATTTTAATCAAAGTCACATTAATAATGACTAGTAACGAGCAAACAAAAAAAAAATAATTCGTTATTTCTAATCAATTCAAATCTAGTGTAGGTAAATAAATTATCAAATAATAATTCTAAGGACAATCGGCCAAAAAATAAATACTTCTGCGTAGTATCCGTTTATTTGTAAATATTTCGACCCAAGTGATATGGAATCATGTTCAGTACAATCAACAGATGTTTTGCAAACGTTACTTTCTCCCATCCAATATGACAATATACAAGGGTTGATCAAATGAAAAGGTACGAAACGACACGGTGGGTACAAATGTAGACTTTATTCAAAATATACACCATAGGCCTGAGCACAACGATCCCACTGATAAACAAGCCGCAGGATTCCTTGTTCCCAGAATTCGTGTGGCCGTGATGAGGTTACATCGTTCTTGAGTACGTTGTCCGAGTTGAAGCGCTTCCCTTTTTAGGTGTTTCTTCAGTGGACCAAACACATGGAAATCGCAGGACGACATGTCGGAACTATAGGGCGGATGGTCCAACGTCTTCCACTTGAAATTATTTTGAACAAAGTCTCCATTTGTTTTTTATTTATTATTGGCTGCATCCTCTTCATGTCATTATTCTAATTTATTTAACAGCCACGATTCATTATATATTTACAAATAAACGGATAATCGCAGAAGTATTTATTTTTTGACCGACGGTCTTTAGAATTATTATTTGATTTTCCTTACGGCCATCTACAAACAAAATAAATCTCTATATAATTATCTGTTCAAATAAATGTTTTTTTTTTTATTTTATTCTTTGATTGCAATCAAAATTAATTTTTTTTTTTTTTAGAGAAAGATGGTAAAAAACCGCTGGGATATGTTTTCTGTTCTAAATGCTATTTTATGGATATCCCGAATTCTTGGGATCGCTCCTTATACTATTTCCAAAGTTCAAAGGGCTTATCAAATAAATAAATTCTGGTATATATACTCTTTGCTCTTTTCAAGTGGATGGCTCTACTTCTTTTTTGGATCTTCAAGCCTCGCTATTCTTTTTATATCTTTAATATTGTAAGTGTTAATACTTGATTATTGCTATAAAGGGAAGTATTACCAATGCATAAAATAAATTTGATTATTATAATTACGTGGCTGTATATAAAATTGTTCGTAATAGGAAGAGGTTTGCAGCCAAATAAAAAGAGCCTCTATTATTAAATAAACTCTTTAATCCGGGACGTTTCGGCATAGGTTTACTCTGCCATCATCAGCCTTCCAAGAGTACATAAGTCTTAAATAGACATATATTTAACATTAATAATAGAGTTGTCTTGAGTAAATAATACAATTGATTGATATTACCAATGCATTTAGTCAGTGAACATTAGACAACGTTAAATACCATCAAGTGGCGGATAAGAAAGAAATGAGCTCAGTCTCTCTTATCCGCCTCATTTTCTCTTATCCGCCACTTGATGGTATTTAACGTTGTCCAATATTCACTGACTAAATGCATTGGTAATATCAATCAATTGTATTATTTACTCAAGACAACTCTATTATTAATGTTCAATATATGTCTATTTAAGACTTATGTACTCTTGGAAGGCTGATGATGGCAGAGTAAACCTATGCCGAAACGTCCGGATTAAAGAGTTTATTTAATAATAGAGGCTACTTTTTATTCAAAATTTTAAAAAATTAAAATTTTTGGGGATTTAATAGTTTTAGCCAGGAGATTAAATAAAAAAATATTTTATTTAATTTTTATTTGCCGACGTTTCGGTCGAACAATATTTGCTCTGATGAAGGTCGTGATTGGCAACCGAAACGTCGGCAAATAAAAATTAAATAAAATATTTTTTTATTTAATCTTCTGGCTGCAAAGTCACTGCGAATTCCTGAGAAAATCTTTAACATATGTATGAGTATGTTTGAGTCCCATGGCCACCGGAAACCGAACCCAGGATCTCTATCCTTTTCCGTTTCTTATTTAAAAAAGATTTTGTCCCCACTTGGGCCCCGAACTCAAACAAAAAGTAGAATAACTAAAATGTTTGTTTTAGATTTCCGTATCGGATCTGGCAGGAGGATATCTTCTAACCAATTATCTCGTTATATCTGTAACATTTCTTATAAAAACACCCAAATTAATTAAAATACTAAATAGACTTTCTAAATTTCCTAATGTCTTCTCCAAAAGAGATTTTATTGGTTATTTAACGCAACAGGTTATTCATTCATTTTTAAAGTAATCAATATTTTTACGCTTTGCTTATTTTTTATTTTTTTTTTAAAGGTAATTCTTTTCCTAATAGTGATAATGAAAAACATGTTGCTGTACTCTTATGGCTGGGTCAACCTCTACACCTTCAACATGACTATTGGCCTAATAATTATGATTATTGCATTCCATTGTTATTGCATTTATATGCGTATATTATATACGCATTTCAAGGCAATTAAGCAACGACTTTCCAACGATCTCAAATCCTTTTCGATCACTGTATGTATGCTTAATTTCCTGTTGTGAAAATCATTCGACTTTTTTTTTATTAATCAATTTTTTTCAGCCCTGGTCAGGTTACGTAAGCGTAGTGGAGCACGCTAGGCAATACGCTGCCTTAAATTGCATCGCCCGTGATATAAACAAACTCTTTGGGCCCATGTTGCTCTGCGGATGCACCGCGACTTTCCTTGCCATCACCTGCCTCGGGTTCTTCTTACTCGCCTATCATAATAACCTCCAGGTGGGTTTCGTCAGCAATTTTCTTGCCGTCACCGAATTACGTGTCTCATTCGGCCTCACATTAACTCTTCTGGTTGCGGGCCTTATTCGGGTCATTATTCTTTGTAATCTCGCGCTCTCAGAGGTAAGATAAATATGGCGCAAGAAATTTCGAAAATGAAATAAAAGTTTTGTATTGTATTTTTAGGCTCATTCTATGTTCAAATTACTTGATCGATTGATACAAAAGGAGAGAAGAATTATAATAAAAAATGAGGTAATTATTGAGATTTCACATGGGATTTAGCAAATTATTTTTGCAACAGCTTGGGTTTATATATACAAAAACCTGTTTTTGGTTTTGGACTTTTCTATGAATTTTTTCGTATAAAAAAAAAGACATATTTACAACTTTTTTTTTCAAAAAATTAATTAAACAATAAATAAATCTTGATTCTTCTGGCCTTCATCAAACATGTGCTGTTTGCCTCGAGCCTCTTGGCAACTCTTGACTTCAGGTGCGTATATAAGGGGGTGGCCGAGGCCCCTCCCCCCCGAAATATCAAGGGGGTAAAGGGGGTATTTACCCTCCCCCGAGATTTGAAAAAAATTTGATTTGCCAATCAAGTACAGAATGTGCCTTTAAATTACCGAAATTATGAAAAAATAGTGTGCTGTGCGACGAGTCACACCAGATTACCCCCCCCCCCCGAGAAACACCTCTGGATCCGCCCTTGATGCATTTAGACCTATACGGATATAGAGACAATAATGGGTCTCGCCCGGGGAAAAATTCTGGTTCCGCGAATGCCAATTTTGGTTCGAAAAATTTTGCTTCTCTAAAAAAAAAGGTAAAATATTTTTACGGACGAGAAAAAATTTTGGTTTCGCGAAATCAAAGTTTTCCGCCCTTTTCGCAGAAAAATTTTTGAGAAGAGCCCCCCCCCCCCCCCCCCCCCCCCGAAAAAATACGCTCCTGCCTGACTTCAATAGTGACTCTTGAACCTATCCGACGAATGTTCGCACAATACAAATGTCAAGAGTTGCCAAGAAGTCGAGGCAAACATAGCACCTGTCCCGATGAAGGTCGGAAGAATCGGCATTGTATTGAATAAAAGCGCTTTCGGCTGCCTGATTTCTCCTCGTTATTAATTTTTTTTTTTTTGCATCCAGGAAGAATATAGTTAAAATAAAGGGCCGGACTAAGCCGAGCGCACAACTTTGCCCACCCACTATTCGAGAAAATTGCGTTAGATTTGAGACCATGAAAAAAAATATATGGGTGATTCTACGCTATTTGAATTTTATTGGTCAGTGGAAAAAATATATGTTAAAATAATTATATTATTGATACTGTATTCTTAAATAATAAAGAATATCGTGTTTTATTGGGGCCATTTAGTCAATTCACGATAACTGTTTCATTTTAGGAATTAATAGTTGAAAATAGTCATAAATGTCAGTATTCTGGGTGTCCCATTTCTAGTTTTTTTACTAGTTTTGTTCGACGCTCATTTATTTATTAACTTGACATAATATTTTTTACCATAATTATAAACATAAGTAAACCCCAAAACATAATTAATGAAAATACATTTTAAAAGTATTTGTTATTATAAAAAAAATACTTGTTTTCACGTGACCTAAAAATGATGTCATCTATTCTGGAAAAATTAAAAGATAAAAATTTATCATAAAAACTGCCAAAGGATAACAATGGCCATGAATAACAGGCATAGTACAGTCTGAAGTAAGAAGCAAGCTAACGGCGTTGAGCATAATTCAAATAATATAGCTTTAGTTATTGTTGGATTGTCATAAAGTGTGTTTGGGCCAGTCGATGCAGTATTTATTCTGGTAAATAAATCTCTTTATATTTTATCGTTACGTAACTCTACATATGTACAATGCAATGTTTATTGTATGTAAATGTCATGAATTACATCGAAACTTTGGCAAGAAAGACGCGTATTGTTTTTTTTTAACGTAATGTGTGGTTTTGTCATTAGTTTGGCTGTCATTATTCAGGCACATTCAAGGGTTCGCATCCCGTCTAATGCGACAAAAATTTATTTCAATTGGATTTAGCTATCAATCCAATTGAAATAAATAGATACGGGGTCTAAATGGCCTTCGATGCCAAAAAATGGAATAAAAAAAAACTGTCAGGGAAAATACCCGCCCACGGGTAGGGACGAAATTTTGTTTCCTTAATATCTTATAGATATAATATGTATGTTTTTTTAATATTAATTCAGCTTTCATTATAAATAGTTAATTGTCTGTCACTTTCCTAGCCTAATTTTCACAATTCTGCCAATAGTGTCTTTCTTCAGGTAACATATTTCTTCTGGTGCTAATAAAACTCAAAAAAATTAAAATATCTTCTGGCCTTTATCATTACAGATACGAAAATAATGTCAACTAAGGAAATCATGAATATTAAATTGAACAGAGTATATTTGGTTTCTGGACACAAAAAATCCAAATAGCGTAGAATCACCCATATATATATATTGTTTCAGCTGCATCGTTTTTCATTACAATTATTACAAGACAAACTAGAATTTACAATTTGTGGATTTTTTAATATCGATTTCACTCTGTTATATTCTGTAAGTTTCAAATTTGCTTTCATCCTCGTGTTTTTGTGCTTTTCAAAAAAAAAAAAAAAATTTTTTTTCTTTTTCCAGATGTTTGGAACCGCGTGCACTTATTGGGCTATAATAACGCAATTTATTTTGAAAAGAAATAAATAAATTAATGACGGTTTTTCTTCAGTTTGGTCTTTCTTAAACATATGCCACAACTTAAATGTAAACAAAAACAAAAATGCTTAAACGGAAATTGTTGTAAGATAACAATTATTTTATTTGTTAATCTGTTGTTAATTGTTGAAAAAAATTATATTAGAAAATAAATAAACATTAATGCCAGGGCCCTATTGCATAAAGGTTGGCAACGCGATAATTGTCAAAAATTGACATAAATCGTCAAGCTTACACTATGATAATTTTTTATTGTCGACTGCTGAAAAGCAGTTCAATTACAACGATTGTCAACACGTTTCATAAAAAAATTGTCATTTAATACAAATTTGTCACATTTTACTTTCTTCTACCCAGCCTTCGGCTGCTCATTTTTATCCAATCGTATTATTAGGGGAATTTTTAATCATAGACCACATTTTTTGTATTAAATATTTATTAAAAATATATAAATACTAATAAATATTTAATACAAAAATGTGGCCTATGATTAAAAATTCCCCTAATAATAATATTTCAAACCACAAAAGCTTTAATAAACACATAATATCCAAACGCTTCGAACTGAACGGTTTTGGACCGAAACTAACCGAGCCGAAGCCGAGAAAGTTCTCTGGTTATTTTAAATTTTTTTTTTCTAAACAGTTTTAATTAAATAGTAAATAAATTAAATATTATATTACCAAATAAACAAAGCATTATTGCAAATTAGATTATTTTTTAAATATTTCCTTTTAATCAATTCGATGTAAATAAATTCTAGGTTATACGACTCAGCTTTTAATGCCTGTCAAAATTTTTCTACAATTGTCAAACAAACAAAAATTGTCCCGACAATTCTCGTTTCAAAGTGACAAATTATTCGGTGACAAATTGTCAAAATTCACCTATCAGCCTATAATGAAACCAAAAAGTGACAAATTGTCATGACAATTTTACAAAAATGTCATTTGTTTACTTGACAATTAAGTCAAGAGCGGATTTTTATGAAACAGGTATTCGACAAATTAAAATCTAAGATGTAAGACGAACTCAATATCTACAATGTGTTTGGTGCAACCGGACATAAATGGTAGATAACATTATATTTTGTTCTCATTAATTAATAATTCCCTATAAAAAGATTAGAAAAATTTGTCCAATGAATATTAAATTTTTGATTATTCGATGTAGTATAAATGTTTTCAGTATTGTTGCGTCGATAGATGATGTAACATTATTCCTCAAGAAAATTCAAATTTGCTGGTCTTCTGGGCATCTCAGGCGAGGACAACCGGAATGGAGATGAAGCTTTGAAAATGGCTTCTGGTGGACGTTTTGCAGTCTTGTTTCCAGTACTGCTTGGCGTTGGTTAATCTTCATATTATTATTCTTTCTTCTTTCCAAAATTGAGGGGTGTGGTGTCCGGATAATCTGTATTTTATTCTTTCAACAAGAGCAGGTTGATTTTTAGTTTGAATAAAAAAAAAAAAAAAAAAAAAATTAAAATTCTCTCTTTCTCATTTCCCGGATGAATTTGAGTGTTTATTTTAGATATATTTTTCTGGGTCAGTTGGTGTAATGAGTCAGCCGAGTGTTTCTTCACGGCCAGACCCTTTCAAGAGAGGATTAAAGAGCGCATCAACTTCCGGGTGGCTCCATATAAACCCTTGCTCTTTTTCTTTACTCTTCTTCTTCTAATTAACTCCCCCCCCACCCTTATCTTATAAAAAAATAATATTTAATTCATTGAATGGAGTCGTTTCTATTAAGCGTAATTCCATAACATGAGATTACGAAGGGTTTTATTAAATAAATAGGAAATATATCACGCACGAGCCCGTGAAGAAAAACTATTCAATTAAAAAATATTTTAATTTATTAAAATTTTAATTTTTACTTTCTGTTACCTATGTATATATGTATTATATTTAGAAAGAGAAAGTATTAGGTTCCAAAAATTCGATGTCGTGAATTTGATGGATATACAGGTTTTGAAGAATCCAAAAAAGTGGTTTTTGCAACATAAACTTCAAGTACACATGGAGTATAAAGGCATTTCGATGTAACAGGGGGATGTTAAAGAGAGAAAAAAAAAAACAGTTTCTTTATAGCAGCGTTTCCTAAAGTGTTGGTCGAGGGTTGCTTCATTAAATGTATATTTTTAGCTGTGATGATGGTAACCTAGGACCGAAAAGTTAGCCGTGGGCTGCCCTCTATAAAGAAACCACATAGGCTGCATTTTCTTGTCCCCCCCCCCCCTCTACCCTCTTCTCTAGACCATCTTCGTGACATTCAAAATTATGAAAGATGAATATATATGTAATAATGATGATAAAAATATTGATAATAATATTAATGATGTGTTGATTGCGAGTTGACTCATTCTGATATGCATGGTTATGTACAGAGAGGGTTAATATCAAGTCTCGCCCATGATTTTTCTACTTGTGATTATTTCATTGTTTTTTAAAAAAATATAAACTTTCATGGTTCAAATCTAGCCGCAGTGGCACCGTCACTACTGATGTTCGGTAGGTGTTATTGAAATAAAATTTTTTACAATTTTTTATTAATAGTTGAGGCTGTCTGCTTAATTTTTCTTTTATAAAAACAATGAAATAATCACAAGTAGAAAAATCATGAGACTTAACTTTGGCGCTCACTGTATAATATGTATAAAAAAATGTATGTGTTTGTTATGAAAAGCTAATTTTTAAAGCGTTAAAATTTAAATAATAATTAAAAACTCGAAGAGCCGCAGTGGCACCGTCACTACTGATGTTCGGTAGGTGTTATTGAAATAAAATTTTTTACAATTTTTTATTAATAGTTGAGGCTGACTGCTTTGCAGAGTACAGTTCCGATATACAATCATCGTCAGAGCCTATAAAAAATAATTTTACGTTACCATTGATTTTATATTCAACGTCCATCTTTTTTTCATTTTTTCAGTCGCCATCACGACTATATATATGGACCCTGTTATGCAATGGTGTGTCAAAGACCAAACATCGAGTTTTGAGAAAATCAACAATAAAGTTTTTTGTTTACATTGGATTATATATAATTTTTCTTGTCAATTGTGCAAGTAACATTAAATATAAATTTTTTTAGGACATGTTTCATAAAAAATACTATTAATTAAAGCATTTGAAACAATATTCCGTGCTTAACTCATTTTTGAATTTTTTGGTCTTTGACACACCATTGCATAACAGGGTCCATATATACATTTGAGTAACATATAATAATTCTTAACATTTCATTACAACATATAGAATTAATAAACAATATTTAGGCTACCTCAAACTCTTATCAGAATCATAAATACTTGCTATGAATAAATTCATACCCATCATCTTGGAAATTGGAAATTATGAATTTATTCATATCAAGTATTTATGATTCTGATAAGAGTTTGAGGTAGCCTAAATATTGTTTATTAATTCTATATGTTGTAATGAAATGTTAAGAATTATTATATGTTACTCAAGGGCGTATATAAGGAGGGGGAGGCCGAGGAGGCCCCCCCTCCCCCCCCGAAATTTTCTAAATGCGTATAGACCTATAGGGATATAGAGACAATAATGGGTCTTGGCCCCCCCCCTCCCCCCCGAAATGTTTGCCCGGCCCCGAAGCACGAAAATTCCAGGTTCCGCGAAAGAGTGAAATGCTCCGTGAACGGCACATTAAAAAAATTTTGGCTCCGCAGGCGGAAAAATTTAGCTTCTCTAAAAAAAAAGGTAAAATATTTTTTTACGGACGGGAAAAAAATTTTGTTTCCGCAAAAGAGGAAATGTTCCGCAGGGCGGAAAACTTTGGTTCCGCGAAAAAACATAATTTTTCGCAGAAAAATTTTTGCGAACATGCCCCCCCCCCCGAAAAAAATTTCTATATACGCCCCTTGATGTTACTCAAATGTATATATATAAGTCGTGATGGCGACTGAAAAAATGAAAAAAAAAAGGCTCTGACGATGATTGTATATCGAAACTGTACTCTGCAAAGCAGTCAGCCTCAACTATTAATAAAAAATTGTAAAAAAATTTTATTTCAATAACACCTACCGAACATCAGTAGTGACGGTGCCATTGTGGCTCTTCGAGTTTTTAATTAAGGAAAACCTCCGTCCCAGAATCTTCAAAATTCTAAATAATAAAATGTATACAATCAATTAAGAGAAATTTATAAAAGCTAATGTAATCTTTAGCGGAACAAGAAGTTCTCAGGGCCTTTAATAAATTTTCTTTTAATTTTAAACTGGTAACCGTTGGCTTTAGTTGAAACTGTTGGTAGATGTGAGTAAATGAGTGTGTGTAGTGGTAGATGTGAGTAAATGAGTGTGTGTGGGATCCATTGTGACGGTGAATGTTTATATTGACAGGGGTTTGTTTATGTTGACATAGTAGTATTGTTGTAAGAAAATTAACGAATAAATAAACCAATATTGTTTCTGTACGAAGGTATTCTTTTATTTCTGTGTACCACGCAAAATAGACCGTAAAGTTTATCAGGTTATGGGCCCAGACTCCCATTAGACAAGTTAACAGAGAAAATCCAGGGTAAATCAAGAGAAAAATTAGAAAATTTTGTGAGCTAGAGGAAAAATAAAATTATGGAAGAAACGAGGATCGAAAAACTAAATGAATCGAACTATAGACAGTGGTGCGTGCGTATCAGGAGTGTGATGGTTCTGAAAAATTGTGAAGAGGCGATTGAACCAGGTTTTAGAGAAACGGAAGAGAATAGAAAGAAAGGTAAGACAGCGAAAAGTATGATTTTATTAAACATTAATGATCAGAATCTGAATCTAGTAGATGAATGTAAGTCC
>JAKCPI010018037.1:0-10378 GCA_023213315.1 Euborellia annulipes | reverse complement strand
TACTTTCTCTTACCTATGTATATATGTAATATATATATAGAGAGAAAGTATTGGATTCATGTCAAAAATTCGATGTCGAGATTTTGATGGATCTTCACGTTTTGAGGTCCCCTGAATCCAAAAACTGGTTTTCGCGACATGGTCTGTCTGTGGGTGGGTGGATGGGTGTGTGGGTGTGTGGGTGTGTGGGTGTGTGTGTGTGTGGGTGTGTGTTCAATTTTAAGCATGAAGGAATTGAGCTATGAGGTTGAAATTTTTTATATTTAAGCTAAACACCCCCCGACCGGAAAATAAGCTTTTAATCAAAATCGGCCAAATATACTAGTACTTTACTGATGTACTTTTTTTCAGTTTTTTTCGATTTTCTCAAAATTTCGCCCAACGATTTTTTTTTAAATTCAAAAATCAATTATTTTTTAGATGCTCTTTAAAAATGTATATTCTCATTTTGCGATTGAAATCTTCTGAAGACCACTTTACTCTTGTATTTCATAGGGAAGGATAGAGAAATGGTTGCCATGGTAACAAAATATAAATATTTTCCCATACTTATAAATTTTACATCTTGAATTCAATTGTACCCTACTGTCGGAAACTAAATACATGTCGACACGAAAAATCTGGTGTGTGACAGGCACAGTGCACAACTTTCGATTACCGAAGGTAAGAGAAAGTTGTGTGCTGTGCGCCAGTCACACCATATTTTTTTTTTTGACGTGACAACGTCTTACAAATCATGTTAGAGGGTCATGCAAGAAAAAGTATATCGGCTTGAATAACTCCTCTGTCTTAAGAGGTATAATTATGGGGAATATACGGTTAGAAAGAATGAGTTTCCAGCTAAAGATTTCACCATTTATTTTTTTTTCCTATCATTTTATTTTACCGCGCTGCGGTAAATTCTAATTTGAGATTTTAAACCCCTGTAGATTCCAAACGACTAATCCGATCAGACTAAATGGGATGTCATTTGGTGCGGAAAGAAAACCTCTAAGAGAATAAATAAAAAAATCCCGAGTAATTAAGTCCAAAATTAGTTTTTTCTCGAAAAAACCTCATTTTTTAGGCAAAAAAATATCGAAAAATAGCCCTAATTGTGCAACGCATAGCGACTTGACCATAAAAGCTACATTAAATCTAAATATAGTTTTAGAAAGAGTGGTTCAATACCCCGGGGTGTTTTTTTCTTTTTTTTTGTTATATGAAGTCATTTTACCGCATGAGAGCACTCGGCGGGATTTCGTTTTTCGAAAATTTAAACCCCTGTAGATTCCGAACGGCTAATCAGATCTGACTAAATGAGATGTCATTTGGTGCAGAAAGATAACCTCTAAGAGAATAAATAAAAAAATCCCGAGTAATTAACTCAAAAATTTGTTTTTTTCTCGAAAAACCTCATTTTTTAGGCAAAAAAATATCGAAAAATAGCCCTACTTGTGCAACGCATAGCGACTTGACCATAAAAGCTACATTAAATCTAAATATAGTTTTAGAAAGAGTGGTTCAATACCCCCGGGGTGTTTTTTCTTTTTTTGATATGAAGTCATTTTACCGCATGAGAGCACTCGGCGGGATTTCGTTTTTCGAAAATTTAAACCCCTGTAGATTCCGAACGGCTAATCAGATCTGACTAAATGAGATGTCATTTGGTGCAGAAAGATAACCTCTAAGAGAATAAATAAAAAAATCCCGAGTAATTAAGTCCAAAATTAGTTTTTTTCTCGAAAAACCTCATTTTTTAGGCAAAAAAATATCGAAAAATAGCCCTAATTGTGCAACGCATAGCGACTTGACCATAAAAGCTACATTAAATCTAAATATAGTTTTAGAAAGAGTGGTTCAATATCCCGGGGTGTTTTTTTCTTTTTTTTGATATGAAGTCATTTTACCGCATGAGAGCACTCGGCGGGATTTCGTTTTTCGAAAATTTAAACCCCTGTAGATTCCGAACGGCTAATCAGATCTGACTAAATGAGATGTCATTTGGTGCAGAAAGATAACCTCTAAGAGAATAAATAAAAAAATCCCGAGTAATTAAGTCCAAAATTAGTTTTTTTCTCGAAAAACCTCATTTTTTAGGCAAAAAAATATCGAAAAATAGCCCTACTTGTGCAACGCATAGCGACTTGACCATAAAAGCTATATTAAATCTAAATATAGTTTTAGAAAGAGTGGTTCAATACCCCGGGGTGTTTTTTTCTTTTTTTTGACATGAAGTCATTTTACCGCATGAGAGCACTCGGCGGGATTTCGTTTTTCGAAAATTTAAACCCCTATAGATTCCGAACGGCTAATCAGATCTGATTAAATGAGATGTCATTTGGTGCAGAAAAAAGATCCTCTAATAGAATAAATAAAAAAATCCCGAGTAATTAACGCTAAAATTAGTTTTTTCTCGAAAAACCTCATTTTTTAAGCATAAGTCGCCCTTAATGGATAAAAAAAAGCCACACCTGTCATATATTGTTTCAATGAACATGTTTATTTATGAAAACAAACTACTAGCAAAAAAAAAAAAAAAAACAATACTTTCTCTCTTTATATTTCAATATAGGTAAGAGAAAAAATTTTTTTTTGAAGTCAAGCAAAAGACGTTGTCACGTTAAAAAGCCACCGGCTGTGTAGAAGACACAGCCAACACCTAATTTTTTTTTATTTCGTTATTTCATTCCAAGATCAAGTATTTATCGGATTCTAATTTCATTTTCAAAGAATGAAGAGAGCTGAAATGAAGGACAAGAATTTGACACAATATTTCTTAATAGTTAAATATATTTTTACAATTGATAAAGCCCGCCGAAGGCTACGCGTCCTGGACCCTTTTGTTCGCCTTCCGCCAGCAAATGCATCAAATTTATTCTTGTTCTCTGTTTGGAAATTTTGCAATTGCTCGCCTTCAGCGAGTAAAGTTTTAAATTTCCCTCTCTGACTTAAAGTTTTAAATTTCCCTCCATAACTCCACTTCCTGTAAATCTGGACAATCAGCGAGAGAACAGGCATATACACTAGGGACAGGAAGTCAGTGGCTAGCGTTTTATATAATATAAGAGGGCAGGCCAATAAGACCGTGACTTTTTGAATTTCCCGCCTCTTAACTGAAATGGCAACACTGCTCCTGTCAGCAGGCAACTATCAGCTGACTCCTCTCGAAATTTGAACCAGCTTGGTCTTTTGATTTGACTCCAACGATGATTTTGATGCCCTTGACAATAGCCATCCTTAATTATTTTATATAACATTGCCAGATTAAAATTGTTTTTTTTTCAACCAATTTTCTAACACACCATTCTGATTTTTTAAATTTCACCTATTATTGTAGATATCTCTAAATATTTCACACTACATCTCTAAGTCTTTTTACACGTCAAAATAACAAAAAAATCCGTTTCTTAAATAATGAAGATTTTTTTTAACCATTTTTACTTTCTCTTACCTATGTATATATGTAATATATATATAGAGAGAAAGTATTGGATTCATGTCAAAAATTCGATGTCGAGATTTTGATGGATCTTCACGTTTTGAGGTCCCCTGAATCCAAAAAGTGGTTTTCGCGACATGGTCTGTCTGTGTGTGGGTGGGTGGGTGGGTGGGTGTGTCTGTGTTCAATTTTAAGCATGAAGGAATTGAGCTACGAGGTTGAAATTCTATATTTAAATTAAACACCCCCGGGACCGGAAAAATAAGCTTTTAATCAAAATCGGCCAAAGATTACTAGTACTTTACTGATGTACTTTTTCAGTTTTTTTCGATTTTCTCAAAATTTGCTCCAACGATTTTTTTTTAAATTCAAAAATCAATTATTTTTTAGATGCTCTTTAAAATGTATATTCTCATTTTGCGATTGAAATCTTCTGAAGACCACTTTACTCTTGTATTTCATAGGGAAGATAGGAGAAATGGTTGCCATGGTAACAAAATATAAATATTTTCCCATACTTATAAATTTTACATCTGAATTCAAATGTTCCGTACTGTCGGGAACTAAATATATGTCGACACAAAAAATCTGGTGTGACAAGCACAGTACACAACTTTCGATTACCGAAGGTAAGAGAAAGTTGTGTGCTGTGCGCCAGTCACACCCGATTTTTTTTTTATAAAGAATTTTTCCACCAATTTATTATTTTTATTTTTTGCACCGTAAATTATGTTCTTTGATTTATATTAGTGTAAATTAGAGAAAAGTAACGATGAGTTGTAGCCTGCCAACTACCATTATATTCATTCCCTTAAAGCTCCCTCACTTCCACGCAGTCAAGTTCCCTTGGTTGCCTAACTAGAAGGCGTTCCCATCAGCGCTTAAAAAATCTCTATCAATTAATATTTCTTTTATATTCCAATTTCTTAATCACAAAATCAATATAAATAAATAAAAATTAAGACATTTTAAAGTTTTTATATCATCAATATTGTTTATACCCTATATGTCGTATCTCTATCTATTATTAATACTTTGACTATTCTATTTGATTTTCTCATTAAAATTTGTTTATTTAGAAAAATATTTAAAAAGCCTATATTTGGATAAATATAAAATATTATCTAAGTAAAAAAAAGTCGAAATTAGCATATCTTTTCCCAGGTGAAGTGCTTCATTTCCTTTACGTATATTGCTTTGTACTGGTTTATGGGTGAACCTTACAAATTTATAATCGGAATATTTTAGAAGGGAAAAAAGTAGGGTCAAATCTCGCTTTTAGGGAGATGAAAACTAGATCTATAAAATACGAAAAATATCTACCTTTTAAAGTAAAGATAAGGTACATATGTGAATAAATTATTTAGGAATTTTTTTTTAAACTAATTATGATAATGGATGCTAAATGAAACTGAGAGGGTCAATGGCGTTTCCAGAATTTTGTTAAGGGGGAGGAGGCGAGGCAGTGGTACGTGTACATTCAAGGAAGGAGGGGTAATTATGATTTATTATATTTTAGTTCCGAATTCTAATTAGTTTTATTTAATAAAGAAATTAACATATTATAATATTCGTATTTTTTCTGCCAAAAGGAAGGGGGGTTCATCTCGGATCATTAGTTGACAGACCATTATAAGAAAATGTCTTAAATTCATCTTTGTACTTTCTCTTACCTATAGTATATTTTTCTAAATCTTTTCGGCATTTTGGGCCATATAGACTTTAAACTACCCAAACTGCCTAGGATCAGTTACCCCACTTATTGGCTTTTAACATTTTTCACTACTTCGGCCATGAGGAGGGTTAAATTGATATTTTATTGACTTTAAATCTCAATAGTTTCTTTTTTTTAAACACACACTTTTTCCTCACTCACACACAAACACATTCACACAGTCTTTTCGGCATCTTAGGCCATATAAGACTTTATACGATAACCGTTAATATGAATAATTAATATAGATATTGGGGTCCGGGCATTCTTATTTAAGCCATTTGGATGCCAAATGGCTTGAATAAAATCATCGGACTGCCTGGGATCCGAACCCTCGACCCTTGGTATACAAGGCAGGCGCGCTACCAACTATGCCAAGCCCGAGGGCATCTCAATAGTTAATAAAATCTAATATTTTCCGATAATTTCAATTAAAATAAAAATTTGAATTTAATTACACCCTGCCCAAAAAACTTCCACTTAGATTAGTTACTATACATAAAACAAGCAGCAAGATTTTTTGTTTGGAGGCTTGTTATAATTTTTGTAATTGCCCACGGGGCGTGGTGTAGAGGTTAGCGTGCTAACCTCATATACCAAACGTCGCGGGTTCGGACCCCAGGCAGTCCGATGATTTTATTTAAGTCATCTGGATACCAGATGGCTTAAATAAAAATGCCTGGACCCTAATATAAATAAAAATTCATAAATAACGGTTATCGTCTAAAGTCTTAAATGGCCTGAGCTGCCGAAAAGACAGTGTGAATGTGTGTGTGAGTGTGAGTGTGAATGAGAAAAAGTGTGAATGTTTTTTTAAAAGAAAAAAAAAAAAAAAAAAAATTTTTGTAATTAATTTTATTTTGTATTGAAATTTTTTAATGTGGAATATAGCCCTCGGGCTTGGTGTAGTTGGTGGCGTGCTAACCTTTTATACCGAGGGTCGCGGGTTCGGATCCCAGGCAGTCCGATGATATTATTTAAGCCATTTGGATACCAAATGGTTTAAATAAGAATGCCTGGATCCCCAATAGATATTATAAATAATAACGGTTATCGTCAAAGTCTTATATGGCCTGAGTTGCCGAAAAGACTGTGTGAATGTGTGTGTGTGTGTGAGTGTGAGTGGGAAAAGAGTGTGAGTGTTTAAAAAAAAGAGGTAAGAGAAAGTAAAAAAAAAATGGAATATAATGATGTTCTCCTAGGCGTAGGCTAATTATGGAGGGGAATTTGTGGCTCAAACTTCCCCCACTCCACGAATGAGGATCTTCAAATAAATATTTGTTACTTATTTGTTTGAATATTTAATGAACCGAAGATACTGTATTTAAGTTTAATTACGGTCATTTCAAAATAAAGTATTATCACAAGTCCCCATAAACAAAATCCCCATTGACAAAGGGCGGATATAAAGATTAAATTAAGCCCTAAAACAAAGGAATCCTTACTAAAGGACCCTTAAACCTCAGAAAGTCCGGATTCAGCCCTGATCCAAATATGTCAATCCTTTAATAAGATTCAATTATTAAAATTTACCCAGAATTTTTGATGATAAAATTTCACAGGCATTATTATTAGTCTAATTATTTCCCTTTTTATTTATAAATAATATTAAAAAAACGAAAATTTTAATGAGAGTAGGCCTAATGTTTGTGTATTTATTTATTTTTTTTTTACTTAATTATGCACTATGCATTAAAGGCTCTAACAGACAGAACGCGAAATTCGCGTCGCTTGGCGTTTTTTCAACGCCGCGAAAGGCCGCGAAATGTTGTATAAGGCAAGACTGTATCATCCCCGTCACACAGGGGGCGAACTTACGCGGCGTAAACGCTCTCTTTCGCGCGACAGCTTTTTCGAGTTGTACAAATTTACAACTCCTTCGCGCGAACAGGCGAATCATCAAGATGAGTAATGAAATAAAAAAACTTATAGAGTTAAAAACACTTGTTTTTTCGCCTCTAACTAAATAAAAGTAAATAATAAAATATGTTTTTTGTTGGCAGCCAATCTATGATTAGTAAAAAGTCCGAATCGAGGTAATTGAATAGTATTATCTTATTCTAATTTACAAGCCTCGAAAAATATTTAATCAAAGTTATCATTAATAAAATAAGATTTAAATAAAATCTAATTTTCCAATGATATTCTATTTCTTTCGTAATATAATACTTTATTTATAAAATATTTATAAATTCATTAAATAAAGGTTGTTGAAACATATACACAATACCGGATCGTACGCCCAGATTACGCTTCCTGTGTGGCTTAGCAAAAACGCCTTTCGCCGCGAAATACGCGCGTAGCCTGAGCGACGCGAATTTCGCGTTCTGTCTGTTAGAGCCTTAAAGATTGCACTTTGAGCAGTTGTTTATAGTCGCTTTAAAATCAACCTCTCTAGTTAATTTATAGCTACCCGTTTTCTAATTTATGTTTCTAATCTCTTGCATTTAATAACATTTAGATGTTTAGTATTAATATGGTCAGAATTTTTGTTATTAGTAATTTGCAATAATGAAATGAGGCAATAAATAATCTATAGATGTAATCTAAAACAGCTGACTTTTAGTCGGTCTATTTATTTATTTCGAACTTCTTTTTATTCCTTGATCCTTTATTAATTAGTATAGAAGTAATATTCTATTTCTTATTAGAGGCTAAAATCAATTCTTTAATTAATTAAGGACATTAGATTTCTTATCCTATCTGTTTTTTTATTTTTTCTAGCTTATAAAATACGTATGTATATTTCTAGAATTTCATGGATTTAAGTCTAGTATAAAATAAATATGGCATTATGACGAATTCTTAATCTTATAATATGGTTCAATATTCTTTGTTGTTAAAAATGGATCTTACAGAACCATGAGCGTACCCGATAGAGGTATCAGTCCTCGGTGGCTAGGTCCAAAGAAATACAATAAATAAATGAATAAAATTTAATTAATAATACAATAAGTAAATAAAATTTATATAAATTGTTTTATTTTATTTGAATTATTATTTAAATTATATTCATTTATAGTATTATTAAATAAATTGTATTTATTTATTTATTGTTTTGTGTTTGTTTTGACCTAGCGACTGGCTAGCAACAGTTTCGGTAGCCCAACTACCATCTTCAGGCCTGCAAAATGGGAAGTTGGGCTTCCGAAACGGTTGCTAGCCAGTCGCCAGACCTTAGAATAAAACAAACAACAATAAATGTTATTGTTATTCTCTAACCACAACACCTTGGTTCAATTACTGCAATAAATCTTACTCTTCTTCTAAATAATAGAACTTTTTGATCGATTTTGTTCAAAAGCTTCGTGTCACGTCTCAGGGGTGGCTAACTTAAATATAAAATTTCAACCTCTTAGCTCTTTTCGTTCTTGAGATATTTTGTTTACAGACACATAGACAAACAGACCATGTTCCGAAAACCACGTTTTTTGGATTCAGGGAACCTCAAAACGAGTATATCCGTTAAAATCTTGACATAGAATTTTTGACATGAATCCAAAACTTGCTCTCTCTATATATTAACATATATATAGAGGTAAGAGAAAAGTAAAAAAAATGATTGATTTTTTTTTTAATTATCTTTTTTTTTTCTAATTTCATTAGTAATATTAATATTATATTAATATAATACAATAGTTATGCCTTTTGAAGGAAGTGGTGGTAATGACTCTTGACAGTTTCTTTCTTCCTTTTTTTCTTCTATACAATATATATAGAATATATATTATATGCACACAGCAACATCTCCCGAAAATCCGAGCCACTTGTCGGGTTTCCGTAATCCCTCGGGATCTGTCGCTTTTATTACCCAGCAGCGCTAATGCCAATGAAACAGCCCGTTTGGCCTCAACTCCCGCGGGGACGCTGAAGGGCTAAAAGGATCTTGCTTTTCGTCCAATGCCAATTTACCTTCGACCGGTGATCCGCATGAATTTCCCCTTAAAGTTTTTATGATTGAGGTAATCATTCCGTTACAATAAGAAAGAATTTTTTATTAGTTGGATACAAAATTAGCTGAGTGGTGGATTTCGGTAGTTCATTCTTAATTTTATTGCTTTTTACTAAATTTGGTTTTATCTTTTGTTTATTAATTACAAATATAAATACAAATATTTTTCTGTAATTTATTATGAAAGATCAGTTAATATTGTTTTCTAGAGATATTTAACAACTGCAGTGAGGAATTGAAGAATTAATCAAAAAATTCATTAGTGAATTAGTCATATCGGTTGCCTATCTTCCAGTATACTCCATTGTTGTTCTTTAACAAATCTGCGGTGACTGGACCCACACAATTTAAGTCTTATATCATTTATTTGATTTGTATCGATGGTTATTGTTAATCTTTTTATCTATATCTATTCAGAGTTCAAGATAATTTCCTATCTGTAAACTTTATATCTATACTTTTCATATATAAGTTCAACTTTCCTGCAGACTCCTTTAGTAATAAAATCACTTCAGAAGATGACCCATGAGTGACAAATGCTCGTTAATTGTCATGTTATTTCAATTAAATTGGCTACCAATCATTTGAAATAAATAGGGATAGTGTCTAAATCGCCTTAAATGTCGAAAAACCCCTTTTAAACCAAATAAAAAATGCGAATTAACTGTTAAAAATAGAAATTTTTAATAAATCTTTGAGTCTTATAGTGAAGTGTTTTTAATTTTTTTATATAGGTACATAATGATTCAACTAGAGCCAACGGTTGATATTTTTAAATTTAATATTATATTCAATTTGAAAATTATCACTGGACAAAGTATAATACACCATCTTTGATGAGCCACATCTTTTTATTTTGCAAATATTGCAAAGAACTTCTCGGTATCACTTGTTAGGCACTACATTAATATAAATTTTGATACTATTAAAAATTGCACATGCGTTGTGTTATTAACGATGAGAACACTATTTATATAAATATAGTCTCTTTCAAAGTTCCATACTATAATTATTAAATAGAGGCTCAATTATTGGCTACATCCTCTTTCTTTCAAAACATATTATCTACACCCATGATCAAGTATTCAACATTGCTTGGCCATCTTCAAATTTTAAAAAAATATAATTTGATCGAGAGTATGTAAAAATCAACACGGTCCCTCCATCAAATCATTTTTTTTTTGTACTGAAGATGGCTGTGATTCCTATCGAAATATTGCAATATTTGCAAAATAATAATCAGGTCTATTCTCTAAAATTTAAAATAAACAAATAGGTGTTAAAAAGTAAT
>JAKCPI010018036.1:0-12031 GCA_023213315.1 Euborellia annulipes | reverse complement strand
TATTATTATATTCGCAAATTTCTTTAGCTTGATTAATTTATTATTTATGCCTTTTACTTTCACTTATGAAATATATAGAGAGAAAGTATTGGATTCAAGTCAAAAATTCTATGCCGAGATTTTGATGGATATACAGGTTTGAGGACCCCTGAATCCAAAAAAGTGGTTTCGCGATATGGTCTGTCTGTCTGTGAACAAGTGTGAACGTCAGCTGTAAAATAAAATAAATATAGAAAAAAAAAATATCATATTTAAGCTTTCTACCGTAGGCTCTTAGTGAGAGGGATAGTATCTCTCAAATTTGATTGATACAAACTAACGAGGGTTATTTGTTTCAAAATTAAAGGGTTAATTATTAAATAACTTAACGCGTTTCGACATTGCTGTCATCATCGTCATTATAGCTGCACCTTCTTATTTTGTTACTACTCTCGATTAATAAATATTACATCCCAGCTGTTTACAACAATTATATTAATGAAATAACTCAGGCCGAATTTCTCTTAAATATTTTTTCACCTTTTCTTCTAGTCAGTCATACCAACTCCAACTATTAGAAAATTTAACTATATATTATTGTTAGTTTTTTTGTTCTTATAAATTTTCCTTTCTTTTTTTGTAGTTTTAAGTATGAAAGTAAGTAATAGAGAATAAAGAAAGAATCATCATGCTGATGTAAAGGTAAAACACATACATGCATGATACGCACGATGCACGGTTGTTTGTGTGTGTCTCTCTCTGTTTGTAGCTTCTTCTTATAAGTGCACTCTCTTTTAAGTTTAAATTTAGGCCTATTAATCTTAAGCAAAAAAAAAAAAAAATACCATGCCTCAGTAATATGTGAGGAAGCAGCCAATAATTGAACCTTTATTTGAAAATAATAATAAACTAGCCGCGCCGCCCGCCTTCGGCGGGCTTCGCGTCTAGCCAGGGAGCACGCCCCCCTGGACCCCCGCCACTGGCTCGGGCCCGCCTGCGGCGGACCCTCGCCTTTTCTTAATTATGAGAAACTGCGTGGCTTCTAGAACGGGGGCTACGCCCCCTGGACCCCCACCAGCTGGCTCGGGCCCGCCTGCGGCGGACCCTCGCCTTTTCTTAATTATGAAAAGAAAATTATTATTACTAACAACTAAGTATTCCAGTCCAGTGCCTGCTTGAGGATTTGTTTACTTTCATAGAATACACAACTGCAAAGAATACTTAAATATTTCTCTATACATTTCCTATGGGAGAAATCGTAACTTTAAGAATTAATAACTCGAAAAGTTATAGGAATTTTGGGACCCGAGTATTTTTCCGGGACTCTCTATAACGTCCTCTATAAGACTGCAAAATTTCGTTTCAAAATTCGAACGGGAAGTTGGTCAAACAGAGCGTGACAGACGGACAGACAGACAGACAGACGGACGGACGGACAGACGGACACTCCGCAATTATTATATATAGACACTCTTTATTGGAATGTTTCGGATATCCACCGTGCCATCTTCAAAGAGTACATATAGTTCAAATGTTCATATAACATATGATAGCCTTTTTTTTATATGAATATTCCAACAATAAACTATATTAAGCAGTGCTAAGCACGAGGAAAAGTCGGATGGTTAATCCCGAAGAAACTGCGCGGAGGAGGGAAAAATACTCTTTCAAGACTGAGGATGGTAGGGTGGATTCTTGACAAGTCAGGTCCTTCCTATTAAAAAAAAAAACTATCAAAATCCATCCATTAGTTTCGGAGTTTGCATTACAAACAGACAGACTGAATTATATAAATAGGCCCTATACTGTAGATAATTTTAGTAGAGGGTAGCACAGAATGCATCTATAATTTTTTCTTTATTAATTTATTTTATTCGCACAGCTGACGTTTCGATTCTTTGATTGAAACATCATCAGAGCTAGCAAAAAGCCTTTATAAAGACTTTTTTCCAGCTCTGAAGATGGTTCAAATAAAGAACAGAAACGTTATCTGTGCGAACAAAAATAAATTAATAAAGAAAAAAATTAATTAAGTTGCTGCATTCTAATTTGGTGCTACCCTCTACTAATATTATCAAATAGGAAGAATAAATGAGCAACAGCTAGTTATATTTCAATTTATTAGTAAGCCAGGACCGACGTTTCGGTCACATATGGGACCATCCTCAGGACCAGGTTAATGTCTGAAAATACATATAATCCTCGCCAAGTTATATTCCTCAAATCGTACCATGAGTGAGAGGACTCACTCTCTGTCCATGGTACGATAATAATAAAATTTGAGGCATCATCATGATTAAACTACGTACAGTATAATTGTGTATGCCCAATATAACTTGGCGAGGATTATATATATTTTCAGACATTAACACGTGGCCCTGAGGATGGTCCCATATGTGACCGAAACGTCGGTCCTAATTTACTAATAAATTGAAATATAACTAGCTGTTGCTCATTTATTCTTCCTATTTGATTATCAACACTCAGCTATATACCTCCTTCAAATACTAATATTACATCACAGCTATACAATTGTGTTTTTATTATACCGTAGATAGATGAAGAATTTTTGTTTTCATTGAAACAATCATTCATACTAAAATATCTAGGGCCTGAGGAAATTCACAGACACATTCTGACTTCTTGCCCTAGGTATCAAGGGTTCCTTTCCCGTGTTCTAAATTAAATTGGCTCTAATTTCTCTTTTTTCGTTTGTTAGATGGGGTGTTCCAGCCTTCTGTAATTCTTTAAAACAGTTTGCATGGTATTTCTATTTTTTTTTTAATTTTTTATTGAATAAGACGTCATCATCTGATGTGTTTCCGCACAGTCGTCGTCAGCAACACTACCACTCGCAACGCAGAGACCAACGGGAACCGCAGCCCCGGCCTGTTTCCAATTTCTACGAATATGAGACCGTGCAGAGTGCACTACGACAACAACAACAGCACTACCAACAGATGCAGCAACAACAACAACAACAGACGTCTCGACGAGCTGTGCCTGGATCTGCAGCCGCTCATATTGCAGTGGCAGAGTCCAATTCGCTTCCGAGGAGGCCCAACGGTCAGTCAATTATACATTATTTAGTTTAAGAAAAATATAAAGTTTTTTAAATGATTTTATTTAACTTACTCTTTCAAGATCACCAACTTTTAAGTCTTTAGTTTAGGACACTTCCCAATGAGCTTGAGGAGTGAAATTTGACATTTAAGTGTCATTTTTTATGACAACAATGATATGTCCATTTTTATCAAAATATACTAAACTAATGTGGTAGGACCTACATCCTGCCTTCCTTTTTTTAATACTCTCTAACAAAAAAGACTAAAAAGTTTAAAATAAAAATATAATAAAAAAAACTTAAAAAAAAATGCTTTTATTTAAATTGAACTAAAAAGAGAGAAATAATTTAATTGTTCTGGTTAAAATTGTTGAATATTTATGACTTAAAATAAAAGCGTGGGGCACTTCGAAGTGATTCCGCGGCTCTAAGTATATACAATTTCTTAAGCTATCAATGTGCGCCCCACGCTTTTATTTTAAGTCATAAATATTCAACAATTTTAACCAGAATAATTAAATTATTTCTCTTTTTTAGTTCAAATTAAATAAAAGCATTTTTTTTAATGTTTTTTTATTATATTTTTTTCTTTAAGTATTTTCGGCATCTTAGGGCATAGAGACTTTTAACGATACACATTCACACGGTCAACTGCTTGAGCACACATTCCATTGATTGAGATCACACAATGGGAAAATGTATGAGAAAACTGTATTATGTAAGTAGGCCTATTATGTAAAAGTTTAGCAAAATTGTCTATCTGAATGTGTTAACAAAATAACCCCAAAATTAGAAAACTTACAAAATTCATCAACGAGGTTTTATCAGCACCGAAGAGATAAAAAGTGGTATCCCCGATTTTTAATTTCACATTAACCTACATTTTTAAAAATTTCCAAGCCCTCGGGCTTGGTGTAGTTGGTAGCGTCCTTGCCTTCTATTCCTAGGGTCGCGGGTTCGGATCCCAAGTAATCCGATGATTTTATGATATTTAAGCTATTTGGTATCCAAATAATGCCTGGACCCCAAATAAATATATATTATAAAATACGGTTATCGATTAAAGTCTTATATGCCCTAAATTGCCGAAAAGACTGTGTGTATGTGTGTGTGAATGTGAGTGTTAGTGGGAAAAAAAGCGTGAGAGTTAAAAAAAATAAAATAATTTCAAAGAATATTCATAAACAATTTAGGAGGTTTGTTACACAAACTGTTTATGAATTTTACATTCGGGTATATGAAAAGTTGATATAACTTACTTGGGCAAGAATATGGTGTGGGAATGACCTAATGAAATTTGGGGAAAGAACTACTTGCAGGTTTTGTGAATCGACAGACGAAACACTAATACACTTAATGACATGTGAGATGATGGACCAGGAACTGACAGACGAATGGAGAGAATGGAGAAAAGGAAAATTAATAAGGAATAGACAAGACGAGAAGAAGTGGGCAAAATAAATTTTAAAGGGACTTGATATTAAATGGTGCCAATTCTGGAGAATTCTTCAAGAAGAAAGAAGACTAGAAAAATAGAAAAGTGCACTGTGATGAGACTGTAAATAATTGTAAAGAACGTGTAAACTGCAAAATATTATTGTAATTAATGTATCCCAAACCCCAAACTGGGGGAGGGAGGGGAATCGAATAAATAAATTAAATTAAATTAAATAGATATAACTTATTCATGGGCGTAACTAGGGGGTGCCGGGGGGGGAGGGGGCTGGCCTCCCCCAGAAGGCTCGTGGCCCGCCCAGAAAGCTCCCTGCCCCAAGAAAAATTGAGAAAATATGGGCCTTTCCAGGCCTCCCGGAGGATAGCTGGTCCCTTGCCCCCCCTCCCCAGTTAAATTGTCTAGTTACGCCCATGAACTTACTAAGCAATGAACTTTCATAAATCAATTTATTAAAAGTTTCATAAACGGGTTTATTAAAAATTTCATACACATAGTTAAAAAAAAAATCACATCTCGCGAGGTTTGAGAACTTAAGCACTTTCTTCATATATGAATTTGTACGACGCCTTCACCATCTCGACTACTTACTTTTTCATACTTTTTTAAGCTACTTAAATTTGATTATTAATAAAACAATAGACAATGGCCAATACAAAAATTCACCTCAATTAATACATTTATTATTCAAATATTTTTTTGTTTTTTTCGATAAATATTTATTATTATTAAACATATTTTGAATTTGAATATTTGATTATACACGTTTTTTCTTTTATAATTTTTTATGGCAACTTTTTTATAAATTTTTTATTTTTACAATTTTTTGTCAACATTTGGAATTTTTGTTTTTCACCTGTAACATTTGTAAGTGAGGTATGAATATTTTTGTCTAACAACTATTTTGTAATATTTCCCTATATTTGTAGAATGCACTGACGATGATGTTATTGTATTAACATCGAAATATTTGCAATAATAAATGTAATTAATTGAGGTGAATTTTTGTATTGGCCATTGTCTATTGTTTTATTAATAATCAAATTACGAAGCCAATTTGGAGAAGTATTTACTTAAATTTGATTTATATTTTTTTTTTTTTATAATATTATATTTTTAATTTTCGGATAGAAAAAATAAATTAATTCTAAAAATAAGAAATACCCCTGGAATCATTTAACGCTAAAACGCCCTTTTAATAGCAAAGCACAAGTTTAAAATAAAGTAAATTAAAAGGAAGTATGAAATGTCTCAAGACAGGAGTAAGATAATTGAATTATGAACTAAAATCGTTAGAGATCTCTTCTTCGTTATCAGAAACGTCTCTAATTAGAGGAAAGTATTAATTTAGAGGTATAAAAAAAAGGAGTAATCCCCCTCCCCCCTCTTTTTTTTTTTTTTTTTTTTTTTTTTTTTTTTTTTTTTTTTTCCTTTTTTTCTTCCCCTTTCTTCCTTTTTCCCCCCGGTTTTCTTTTTTTTTTTCCTTTTTTTTTTTTTTTTCCTCTTTTTTTTTTTCCTCCCTTTTCTTTTTCCTCTTTTTCCCCCACCTTTTTTTTTTTTTTTTTTCCTTTTTTTTTTTTTTTTTTTTTTCCTTTTTTTTTTTTTTTTTTTTTTTTTCTTTTTTTTTTTTTTTTGCACGTTAGTTAAAGGCGGAGGGTTTATTTATTTATCTTTAAAAAAAAGTCACTTAAAATTCAAATTAGAAAAAAAAAAGATCGTCAATGATGTTAATGATGTTTCCCTTGCCTTTCTTAATTAACAGGTTGGGCAAAAAAAAAAGAAAACCTTCCGAAATAACAACGTGAAGCCCTCCCTCTCTCTCTCTGCCTCTATACACCCCCGTGGCGTGTGAAAAAAAAACATTTTATTTTTTTATTTTTAAAAAAAAGGGAAAATTGTTAATTATAATTAAAAACGTGATGCGGAAAGTGCAAAGGGACCCCTTGTCGGAAATTGAGCTATTGATATTTGTTTGTAGAGGATAATTTCCTGGACATTTTAAGATCAAAACCAATCTGATATCTCAAAAACTAAAAGAGTTAAAAGATATAGATATAAAACACAAGATTTTGAAGAAAACGCATTCATTTAAGGTTGTTCGGACATTAAAGCACTTTGTTAGATTAAAAGCTAATTTTTTAATATGTTATTAATCAATATCACATACGTATAAAATAAAATTTTGACGCAGATCTGACGCAGGGTTATCGTGTAATTAATTATTAAAAAATTGAAATTTAACATATAGTCTATGGGGAATGTCGACAAAACGCACACATATCGAATTATATAGCCACCTCTGCATCTGATACAAAAACAAAAAACTTACATTTATTCAATTCACTTCCGAGGAATACGTTAAAAATAAAATCAAAAGTTTCTGCAGAAATCTTTTAAAGATATTTTAACAAGAAAGTCAAAAAATTCCCGAAAATGACAGTCAGTCATTTTTAAAAAAATAAGTAAATCACGTGATTCGGACAAGTCCGGCAACGCCGCATAAAATAATTCGCTTTCACTTATATTTTTTTTTTTCCAATTTACGATATTTTTTCTTCGCCAATCGCCCATTGTGTCTAAACTGATTTGCATTATTCATTGTAATATTATAAATAAAATACAACTGAACACTATACAAGATCAACATAATCAGCTGTTAAATACGAATGTTGCCAGATCTATATTATGTAAAGAAATACTTGAGTCAAAAGTCATTCATTTATTATTTTTGGTAGTTAAATTACTAACTTAATACAATTATAAACTGTGATAGGCCACGACTAAATTATAATAAGGAATTTTGGCATTCAAATTTTTCATTTTATTAAAAAAAAATTTAGATTCTATTATGACTTACGAGGTACTATCCGAATAACCTTAAACACAATGAAAAACTATTGAATGTTATTAAATCGATTATTTTGTGATATTTATCGGAAGAATCGTATTGAAATGAAACCCAAAAAATCGATACTTTTGACCTAATTCAACTAAAATGCCCGTAGCGTTAATTTTACTTCGCCTACAAGAGGTCCCGCATCACAATTATAAAAGGGGTATGTAATATTTTTGATTATTATCTTGATGTGATTCCCGATGTTGCGTTGAATGAACGTCAGGTTTTTATTTTACGAATAAATAAAAAAATAAATCTTACATTTGCCCTATTAATTAGAAGTCGAGATTATATATCCCGTCTCAGGCGAAAAAAATTTATTACAATTTACTTGTCTAGCAATCACTTGAAATAAATGACCTCCCTCAGATGTCGAAAAAATCTGGTGTGACTGGCGCACAGCACACAACTTTCTCTTACCCTTCGGTAAGAGAAAGTTGTGCACCGTGCTGGTCACACCAGATTTTTTGTGTCGAGATATATTTAGTTTCCCATAGTACCTTAGTTTTAAACTTGCATTTTAAATGTTGACTGCTTCAAATAAACTATGGTTATTTTTCAAAATTTTAATCTCATATTTGGACATTTTATACACAATATAGAATCGTAAATAAATACAAAATTTCATAAGAATTGGAAAAAAAAATTTTAAATGCGTAAAAAGTTCTAAAGGGGACCCCCTTTTGAATCGAAATTAACATACAAATCCCTATAGGAAATTAACATTGTTTCTATGCGAAGATAAGGTGGAAAGGGAATTTAAAAAGAGTAGAGAGAGACGATAATGTTTGCAAGTGAGAGAGAGACATATATGTTTTCTTTGAAACAATTAAAGACACAAATAAATTTAAAAAAAAATGGGAATTTAAATAATAATTGATTTTTAATCTAATAAAAAAGAAAAAGATTTAAATTCCGTTACCATGACAACCAGTTCTATCTTTCCTATGAAGAACAAGAGTAAAGTGGTCTTCAGAAGATTTCAACGGCAAAATGAGAATATACATTTTAAAGAGCATCTAAAAAATAGTTGATTTATGAATTTTAAAAAAAATCCTTGAGGGAATTTTGAGAAAATCGAAAAAAACTGAAAAAGTACATCAGTAAAGTACTAGTACTTTTTGGCCGATTTTGTTCAAAAGCTAATTTTGAGATTCTTCAAAGGTACCTAAGTTAAATATAAAATTTCAATCCGCTAGCTCAACTCCTTCATGCTAAAAATCTGTCCACACATACAGACACACACACACACACACACACACATACATACACACACACACACACAGACCAATTTGCGGGACCCACTTTTTTGGACTCAGGGGACCTCAAAACATGTATATCCATCAAAATCTCGACATCGAATTTTTGACATGATCGCAATACTTTCTCTCTCTATATATTTCATATATAGGGTACGAGAAAGTAAAAACTTTTAAAAAATTGTTTAAAAAAATCTGGATTGTTCGAATTGATCCATTACGGATTTCTCTGACAAAATTATAATTATAAAATTGAAAAAAATTTTAAACATAAATAACAAATATTTGTGAAGTTGGACGAAAGTGTGACTGTTTTTTTTTTAAATAAAAAATCTGGTGTGACTGGCGCACAGCACACAACTTTCTCTTACCTTCGGTAATCGAAAGTTGTGTACTGTGCTTGTCACACCAGATTTTTTGTGTTGAGATATATTTAGTTCCCGACAGTACGAAACATGAATTCAGATGTAAAATTTTTTTTTTTTTTTTTTTTTTATTAAAAACATTCACACTTTTTTCTCATTCACACTCACATTCACACACACATTCATGCAGTCTTTCGGCAACTTAGGCCATATAAGACTTTGACGATAATCGTTGTAGAGAAAATATCTATTGTGGGGTCAGGCATTTCTATTTAAGCCATCTGGTATCCAAATGGCTTAAATAAAATCATCGGACTGCCTGGGTCCGAACCCGCGACGTTTGGTATAGGAGGTAGGCGCGCTACTTACTACGCCAAACCCGGGGGCGATGTAAAATTTATAAGTATGGGAAAATATTTATATTTTGTTACCATGGCAACCATTTCTCATATCTTCCCTATGAAATACAAGAGTAAAGTGGTCTTCAGAAGATTTCAATCACAAAATGAGAATATACATTTTAAAGAGAATCTAAAAAATAATTGATTTTTGAATTTAAAAAAAAAATCGTTGGAGCAAATTTTGAGAAAATCGAAAAAACTGAAAAAGTACATCAGTAAAGTACTAGTAATCTTAGGCCGATTTTGATTAAAAGCTTATTTTTCCGGTCCCGGGGGTGTTTAACTTAAATATAAAATTTCAGCCTCATAGCTCAATTCCTTCATCCTTAAAATTGAACACACCCCACCCACCCACCCACCCACCCACACACACACACACACACACACACAGACCATGTCGCGAAAACCACTTTTTTGGATTCAGGGGACCTCAAAAACGTGAAGATCCATCAAAATCTCGACATCGAATTTTTGACATGAATCCAATACTTTCTCTCTATATATATATATTACATATATACATAGGTAAGAGAAAGTAAAAAAGAAGAAATGGAGAGGCTTCGCCGCAGGCGGCCCCGAGCCAGCTGGTGGGGGATCCAGGGGGCGTTGCGGCTAGTTAATTCATAATAGCGCACATAAGCATTTAATACGTTAATATAAGATACAACTAGGTTGCATGGTTCCACTTATTAGTAACCGTGCAGGGAAAAAACCTCTAATCAGAGAGTGGATGTCATTTGGGTCCCTCTCTGGAGCAATTTATCAGAGAAAATAAGGGATCAGATGAATATCAACACACGAGAAGTATTATTAATGATGCTATTATTATAACGCGTACCCCCTGGGAGAAATGAATAAATTTTTGTCGTCCTATCTGGCAAAGGCTGCTATCATAATCCGGCTGAATTTCGGAAAATGAAATTGAAATTAATTAAGAGAAAAATTAACGTCAGAAAACAATCTTTAAGACATTATTATTTTGTTTATCTTTATTTATAAACATTTTCAAACTCTATTGTCGAATCAATGGTTAGGTTACATATATTTAACAGCCTCAAAATCAGAGAGGGAGAAGAATTGATTATCAACGCCTGTTGGGTAGGCAATCCAAGACGCATAACAGCATGCGGGTACTTCGAACTACCAGGGGTTACCATTTGCAATATAATAAAAGCTAAATTATAAGACTTTTTCTGCTGAAATCTAGCTATTATTACTTTCTTGACTTTTATGTTAATAATATATAGAAAGTATTGAGCTATTCTTATTTGAAATTCTTATCGGGATCCCCGTTTATTTACCCGAGGTGCTTTCGTGCACGAAGACACACACCTCAAACCCAAACGGCCTCTGGCCGTAGCCATCTGACAGGCACCCCGTGAAGTTACATCATTTCCTATCTCTAACTCCTCCTCCTGCTTTCGTCTCTAGCTAGTGAACTAATCCTTATTTCTGGTTCCAACCGACTCCTTATATCCAACCTCTTCTATACTAGGGAGGATGTCCTAGTTTGAGTAAGGACTCCCTCAGCACCGACTTCTTTCGAAGAATGCATCACTCAGAGGGAACCTTCTTTACGTCCTTTCCACAGGACGGAATGTTACAGCAACTCTCTACTAGAGTTGCCTGGGGGCTGTTGTGGTGAGACCCAATCACAGATCAAACACAATCAAGATTGGACAGCTCCAGGTTAAAAATTGTTTATAAGTTTAGGAGACCATCTATACGCTTGTCAGGGAACTAACAGTAAGCGGGCAGAAAAAGAGATATTTTAACTCAAGTTTATTGCTTTTCACTTGCTGTCATCCTGACTGCTTTACTCTCTCGTGCACTTTGCCTAATGATATTTCGAAGCTTTTTTAAGCTACTTAAATGGCACGTAGTACTATTAAGTTTTTTTTAACAAAAAAATCATTTATAAATTGTAACAAATTTATAAATGAGAGTAATTTATTAGTTTAAAAAAGTTAATTCATTTATATTCAGATTTTTAAGCCACTGACAGCGTAACAGGAAAGCAGCCTAGTATTGCCATCTAGCCACTTGTCATATAACTAAAAGAAACTTATAAAGATTCTTCTCATAAAGCTGTCCTCGTCCATGGATCCAGTATTCCAATCCAGTGCCTGCTTGAAGATTTGTTTACATTAAATAAATAATTTTTTTTTTCGGGACTTGATTATTTTTCCTCGACTCTCCGTAACGTCATCTACAAGACATCAAAATTTTGTCTTAATATTTAATGAAAAAATCCGCATGCCCACGATTTGAACAGGGATCTTCTTTGTGGAGACCCACAACCTGGCCGCTACACTATCGAGTTCCCTTATTATTAGGCTATAATAAAAATTTAATTATATAACAATTTTTATTATTTTTTAATTTGAGAGATTTAATTATTTAATTAATTATTGATAAGACAAAACAAAACTCAATGGTTTCCAATGAGCAAATTCTGGAGTTTCTGGAATTTTTGCTCCTCCCCTTTTGAGAATTTCGGGACTAGATTATTTTTCCTCGACTCTGCGTAACGTCCTATACAAGACATCAAAATTTTGTCTCAAAATTCCAACGGGAAGTTGGTCAAACAGAGCGTCAAAGACTATTTTATATA
>JAKCPI010018035.1:0-23553 GCA_023213315.1 Euborellia annulipes | reverse complement strand
TTTAAATTTAAAAGGTAAAATAAAATGATCTATACCAGATTTTACGCTTTACCTTTTCGGTCATTAAAATTATTTCACTATACACCATATATTATACCATATACTTAGTATTAAAGCTATCAAGTAGGGACTTAAGTCAGAAGTGCCTACTATACCATGTCTCATGATCCATCTATTAAATTGATGATGGTAAATTTTGAAGAGGCAAATGAATAAGCCGGCTAAGCTGGTTATCACAGATCGGGAGTTTCGAACACGACTCGGGTTCGAATCCAGCTTGCCGCAAATAATTCCAACAGTGCCGCCGAAGTCTCCTCGTAGGATAAGAAAGTGGAAAATGTCATCCCACAGGAAACAAAGGGCCCAATTTGAGGTGCCTTAGAAATGGGGTTTGCTCCGACCCGGGATCTGATGGAAAGTGTGGGCCGGGTGGCTGAGAAGGAGCATAAAATCCAAATCCGTTGGTAAGCCTTATAGAGATGAGGAGATAAAAGAAATCTCTGATTAATTGAATAAAACCAAAATAGGAATGCGAAATTTAATACAGAATTATTATTATTATAATTGTATGAAATCCCCATTTATTTACCCGAGATGCTTTTGTGCACGTAGACACATCCCAACCTCAAACCTAACCGTAGCCATCTACCAGCACCCCGTGAAGTTACATCTTCATTTCAGGAGTCAACGTTCACGAAATCGATATTAATAAAGTAAAATAAAATAAGAAACAATATATCATTAAAAGATTATTTAAATTTAATAAGATATTTCAGTATCCTTATCTTAAAACGTTTATTTAAAATATTCATCCTCTTCATTGACACATTTTCTTTTTTTTCTTTACTTTACTTGTTGAATCATTCAATTTTGCATTTTTTTTTTTTGTTAGCGAAAGGAAGAAAGAACATCGCTTATTATATGCAAAATGTTGGAAATTAGTTTCCCTAAGAGCGAAAAGTTTAATCATTATCTATTATAAAACATATAGCTATGTATAAGAATTCAGAATCATAATCATTAAATTTAATTTATTCTGAATATAAGCCAAGAAATTACCGCGCTTTTAATAAAAATTGAAGGCTTTATAGTAATAATTAATTACTTATGAGATTAATTTTCTTTTTTTCTATATTTATAAAAAAAAGATAAAAGTACTCATCAAATTTTTTTTAGTGAAGGTTAATTTAGGAATTTTAAATCATCATCGTTTTCAATATATCGACAATCAATAAAAGATTTGTGGCGTTTCAAAAATGAAAAACCGGGAAGTTTGTTAATGAATCTATAATAGCAGTTCTCAACGTTCATTTCAGAGTGGCCAGTGATGGAGATCGCAGTATAATTTTATATATTGTAAAAAATAACTAGTATGTCTGAATAATTATAAAATCAAAATAGGAATTCAAAATTCAGTTTTCGAATCCAAGAGAAAAAAAGTATATATAAAAAGTATTCATGAAGTTTTTACTTTCTTTTAATATAAACATTAAAATCAAAAATTGTTGAGATTTTGATGGATATGACAATTCGTGAAGTGGCTGTTGTATTTCAACAATAAGAGGGATTTTTATTTTGATGGAAATACACGTTTTCTCAATTCCCTGATTCTCAAAAAAGTGAGTCCTGCAAAATTATCTGTATGTGTCTTTATACATATGTGCGTGAGTCGACAAGAATGTATTTGTATAGCGAATAGCTGGAACAAATTAACTTACTTCATAGGGAAGAAATTGTTGCAAAATATATTTTTCCTCTAATTGAAGTCTAAGGCTGGCGCCACACTACACGGAATGCAATGGAAGTTTCCGTGACGTGAAAACCGCCCTGCCCGATCAAGTCACATATACAGCGAAAGTGAACGGGATGAATAAAACGAATGCTTTTTTTTGTTCAGTTGATAAAAGCGTCGCTTGTCAGTCGTCGTTTACTTTGCATTGTTTTAACGACAGGACCCAGCGGAAAATTCCGTCGATAATTCCGTGACGGAAATTACTGCTGCACAAGCTTACATTGAAAACACACAGCAAGCGATAGACTTGACAGAAATTCCAAAACGGAAAATTCCGCCATAATTTCTCCGTCGATCTCCGTTGGTGCACCAGTGTCCGCTGGGTCCCGTCTTCAGCACGTCAAAACAGTGCAAAGTAAGGGCGTGCGTCACATTCGTCGCGTTTATCAACTGAACATAAGCAGTCGTATTCATTCCGTTCACTTCCGCTGTATATGTAACTTAATCGGGTTGGTCGGGTTTCTCGTCACGAGAACTTCCGTTCCATTCCGTCTAGTGTGGCGCCAGCCTTAGGTTTTAATATGCCGAAATCTAAATATATATATCGAGAGAAAAAAATCAGATGTTATAAGCAGAGAACGAAATTTTCAATTATCGGAGATAAGAGAAAAGTACATGGTGTGCGGTCAGTCACACCAAAATTTTTTTTTACTCAAGTTTGAACAATTGTAATTTCTTACTTCTAACTCAATTTATCAATTGACGGGGGCTTTTGACAAATGATTTTGCCGCCTCATAGCCTTCGTTTTATTCCGGGTGACAATATCACATTTTCTGTGAGCAAAAAAGTTAAATTTTCTAGAAAAGAAAAAAATTCTGAAATGATGCAGAAAGGCTTTGGCGTTTATTTTGAATAAAAACAGAAAAAGGTTCGGTTATATTCTCAAAGCTAAAAAACATAATATTATATTAACAAAATGTTATCAGGAAAATGTGGTGTGACTTTTCACACAACAATTATTAAAACAAATTCAAATAGAACATTGTATTTAATGTAAAATCTTAATTTTATTTATAAGATTATCTAATTTTGACTTAAAACACATCTAGTGTTAAGTGGTTTAAATACTCTTTCGAGGGGGATGGATTAAATTAGAATGGATCTAGATGGGAGGTTTTAACGTCGATGTTGATCTCGATAATACAAGTGCTGTCTTTTGTTCAAATTACCTTTCAAGTGGCAATGCCTGCAGGAGGATTAATGAGGCAGAAGAAAAGAGAAGAGGGAGGGGGCGCAACATGTTTGGGATGGGAGGTTTAAAAAAAAACTGAAGTTTCAAAATTAAAAGGAAAAGGAAAATATTTAAAATAATTAATTTTTTAAAATGGATGCTGAAATATAGAGGTTCAATTTATTTATTTTGTTAACACTAAATAAGTATCATTAAAGACCTTTTATCAATAAAATGATGAGATGTCGTATATTTTACTATAAGAAAAAAAATCTGGTGTAACTGGTCGCACAGCACACAACTTTCTCTTACCCTTTGGCAAGAGAAATTTGTGCACTGTGCTTGTCACACCAGATTTTTTGTGTCGAGATATATTTAGTTGCTTTTAGCACTTTAGTTCCAAAGTTGACCATGCGATGATTCATAGATGGCGCTGAGCTACGAATGCTTCCACATCAGTAAAGTGTACTTCAAACAATTTCAACAAAAAATTTCAATGATATACTTTTTAAAGAGCATCTAAAAAATAGTTCATTTATGAATTTTAAACAAAATCGTTGCAGCGAATTTTGAGAAAATCGAAAAAAACTGAAAAAGTACATCAGTAGTTAAAGTACTAGTACTTTTAGGCCGATTTTGTTCAAAAGCTTATTTTCACCCCTTGGGAAGGTATCTGACTTAAATATAAAATTTCAACCTCGTAGCTCTTTTAGTTCCTGAGATATTTTGTTCACAGACACACAGTCAGACCATGTCGCGAAAACCACTTTTTTGGATTCAGGGGACCTTAAAACGTGAAGATCCATCAATATTTCGACATCGAATTTTTGACATTAATCAAATACTTTCTCTCTATATATTTCATATATAGGGTAAAAGAAAGTAAAAACTGAAGAGAGTTTCTTAACTTCAAAAAATGCCACTTAACAGAGACTCCTCTAACCTTTTATTGGTAGCCAATTAAATTGAAATAAATTTCCGCGCATGATACGGGATGCGAACTCTCGACCCTTGGTATTGAACGCCAGCACGCTAACCCCTACACCAAGGCCCGAGGGCCGCTCTGGCTTTCTACTTTAGGCGAGTTGAGTTCAATGCATCCTCCTATGAGAATTGAATTTATGAAATTAAATTATGTTTATTTATTTTCAAGACTTAACAGAATTAAATGAAATATTTTTCTTTAAAGAAAGGATAGAAGATTATTATACAAAGAGGCAAAGTTGGATTAGAAACAGAATTATAAAAGAAGCCTAGAAACGAGAAAGTTGGAAGACTTAAGCGGATGTAAAGTTGGAAATTAGAGAATTAATAAATAGGAATTATCAAGATCGAACTTTAATCAAAATTTAGACTTTAATAAATAAATTTAAAAGAAAATTTGAGCGAACCGTAAATAATGAGAGAAGGCTCTAAGAAGAATCAGTTAGTTTCTTTGACGAACTTTTTTTATATTATAAACTTTAGGATTCATTTTCCTTTAGAGCAGGGATAATGATTGGAAGTACAGGGGTTGGTTACATGTTTTAAATAATAAATATAACCACAGTTTGGTTTCAGAATGAGAGCTGGAACGTAGGCAATCCAATTAACTACACTCCCTATCTCTGTATTAGGCTTTAAACCGATTTGTAAAAAACATTTTTTAAATAACTCGATATTATATATTAACGTTGTTCGGATAGTACCTCGTAAGTCATAATAGAATCTAATTTTTTTTTTAAATAAAATTAAAAATTTGAATGCCAAAATTCCTTATTATAATTTAGTCGTGACCTATCAGAGTTTATAATTGTATTAAAGTAATAATTTAATTACCAAAAATAATAAATGAATGACTTTTGAATTGAGCAGTTTTTCACGTAATATAGATCTGGCAACATCGCATTTATCAGCTGTTTATTTTAAATCTTAAAAGCATTCAATTTTATTTTATTTAATATATTACAATGATTAATGCAACTCAGTTTATACACAATGGACGATTTGCGAGAAAAAATATCGTAAAATGGAAAAAATAATGTAACTGACAGCGAGAAAAGTATATTATTTTATGCGACGTTGCCAGACTGGTCTGAGTCTCGTGACTTCCTTATTTTTAAATATTGGCGACTGTCATTTTCGGGATTTTTTTTTTGACTTTCTTGTTAATATATCTTTAAAAACCCTCAGCAGAAACTTAGAGACTTATACTTTATTTAACAATTCCCTACAATATTATAATAATCCAGCCATCAAGAAATAACTACTTATATATATTTTAAATAACGCTTAACAATGGCTACCGGGGACGTTCCACACGCGGATTCTTCCGGGGCCACCCATCCGATTATTGAATCAATTTTAATTTATAGATTTTTAACTCATTAGTTAGAAACTGAATATCTGGACCTTAATATTTTTCTTATACATATACATATACCCATATACCCCAGATAAGAGAAAGTAAAAATCGTTTAAAGTCCTTAATTATGTGTTATTATTAAAATTAAAGATGTTAAAAGAGAGGACTAATTGCTTAGATGAAACATGCTTAAAACTTTTTAATGAGTTAATTTTTAATAAAAAATTAATAAAAAAATTTTTTACTTTTTTCCATGTAGATTAGTATAACTTTTTTACTTTTTTTTTATCTCAAAGTTTAAAATAATCACCCTTTTAAAAATGTCCATTTTCATTTATATTATTTATCTCTCATGTTTTTTTTTTTTTTTTTAAATAAATCTTGAAATACATATATCAAAAGATTAATCTCATAAATAAATTAAAATTCCAAATACATATATGTATACCAGTAATACGTTTTTATTCTATCTTAAATAAAATATTGCTTTTATGAACAAAAATAATCTCTATTTCATTTTTCATATATCCATGATCATTGTTATTGATTGCTTATATAACTGCCTAAATTGCTTCTTTTTTTTATTAAAAATGAACGTTTGTTAAAATTGTTAAGCCCAGATTTTAATAATTAAATTAATGAAGCAACTTTAATTTTTTTTAAATAACTTTTTTCTATATTTAAAATAAATATATGGAAAAATATCAGTAGTATTTTTAAGAGAATTCAGAGATTTGTAGTTAGGTAGGCCTATTATGGGTAGGCAACCCAAATGACTATGTCCCTAATAAATTAATATTGAATAACTCAAGGAAGGGACCACCTCAACAGACTGATAGGTGATTCTACCCTTACTGCATCCCTACAGTCACTAGATCATAGAAGAAGAGTATCTTCACTATCTCTCTTCTACAGGTATTACCATGGTCAATGCTCTGCCGAATTAAAATCAATTATCCCACCCAATGCAACATATTCACGGAACACAAGAGAGGCATCTTCCCAGCATCCCTATGCTGTTCAGATCACGACTAACAGAACAAAACAATTTCATTCTTCCTTTGTCCCCATGACCTCCCGTGATTGGAACAAGCTCCCTGCGTCTATCTTCCCCAAAACCTACAAACTTCAGACTTTCAAGTCTAACCTCAACAGGCATCTTCTCAGTTCCCGCAGTTGAGTTTCCCCTTTATGCTTCTCCTTTTGTTTTTATTTTCTTCCTGGCTGCATGTGACTATTGGTCATTATAGGTCTTCGGATCTTATGCACCCATTCCAAAAAAAAAAAAAAAAAAAAAAAAAAAAAAAAAAAAAAAAATAGAGGGTTTTCAATAAAACTTTATGAATTAAAAATTTTCTTGTAAAATTATTTAGTATTATTTGAGGTTTCACTAAGTTATAAATGAAAGAAATATTTGAATTTATAACTCGATATATTTCGGGCTATTAATCCATTCTCAGGAGTACATGTGAGGTTTCACTAACTGTAAGTTATAAATGAACCCTGTTTTGTTATTGGTTTTTTAAGGGAATTGGAGTCCATATGTACTCCTGAGGATGGGTTAATAGCCCGAAATATATCGAGTTATAAATTCAATATTTCTTTCGTTTATAACTTAGTGAAACCTCACATATTCTAAATAATTTTAATTATAAATATGTTTCCCGTAAAACTATAGCTATCCAGGCAAGTGTCGTTGTAAATTAACAACTGAGCATGCGTGATCCTTTCTGTAACGAATAACATACATTAGATTGACATTTTTCCTTTCCGGTAAGTGAAATTTTCCTTGATATAATAATAAAAGCTGGGTGCTATGAATTTTTTTTAATATCCTTTAAACGTTATCAAAACAAATTAATTACAATTCTTCCTTCATTACCAACACAACAAAAATGACCGAGCTCATTATTATTGGCAAGTCCTCTTATCATAAGTATTATTTATTAGAATAGGAAAGGCGGGAATTGAGATTAATGACCTTAAAATAATAATTAGTCCAATGTAAAATGTACTTCAATTAGCTTAATTCAAAAACAAATATCATTAAGATGTAAGATTTTTTTTTGTCATTTGATTTATGATACCTTGAAATTCAAAGACACGAGTTGGGGGGAAGGAAGGGATGACAAGCTCTCCCATAAATTATTCAATGAGAATTAAAGTTAGTCCTATTTTGAAAATTTTATAAATAATACTAAGAAAAATAGAACAATTTTTGATCGATGGATTAGAATAATTTTAATAACACTCTTATAGAGATTACAAATTGGTTCTAATCATATTAATGGGTGAATAAATTAGTCCGTTTTTGTTTGCTAGAAGGTCTCCGTCTTCCTTTAATAAAAAAACTGGTGTGACTGTCACACAGCACACAACTTTCTCTTACCTTTGGTAATCGAAAGTTGTGTTCTGAGCTTGTCACACCAGATATATTGTGTCGACATATATTTAGTTTCCACCGATATAGATGTATTCAAATTCAAGATGTAAGAATTTGTTGGTTGAATGACTGTAGGTATTCAATTTGTGAGAGAGACCAGGGAGCTTTCCTGGTGAATAGCAGCCAGGGTAAATAAAAAACTTTATTCTTTGTTGCCGACGTTTTCGGGCGCTAGTCGCACCCATCCTCAGGGCCTATGGTAACAATTTTTATTTAGCAATTAGTTATTTTATACAACTGAATACAGTAAACAATGCAAATATTACATGAAATATAAAAATTTTTACTTACAAGCAAATTGTCAAAATATAGTACCAGTTGTGCGGCACCGGAAATTAATCTCATGTAGATACATGTATTTATTATGTCTTTGCATCGAAGGTATGTACAATACTTAAAATGTTTTTTTACAAAAAATTCTCAAGACGTTGTGCCTGGCACCGAATTTAAACAGCAAATGATGGAAATTCTCAAAATGTCTTTTTATTTAAATTCAAATTATTCAAATATAATTTATTTTTTATTTTTAGCATAAGCTAGGTTGAATGGCTTTTTTAATTCTCTTAAACCATAGGCCCTGAGGATGGGTGTGACTAGCGCCCGAAACGCCGGCAACAAAGAATAAAGTTTTTTATTTACCCTGGCTGCTATTCACCAGGAAAGCTCCCTGGTCTCTCTCACAAATCAAGATGTAAGATTTATAAACATGAAAAATATATTTTGTTACCATTTCTCCCATCTTTCCTATGAATTACAAGAGTAAAATGTGCTTCAAAAGATTCCAATGGCAAAATGAGAATATACATTTTAAAAAGAATCTAAAATATAATTGAATTTTGAATTTAAAAAAATCATTGAAGTAAATTTTGAGAAAATGGAAAAAAATTGAAAAAGTGCATCAGTAAAGTACTAGTACTTTTTGGCCGATTTTGTTCAAAAGCTTCGTGCTACGTCCCAGTGGGGTGTGTAACTTAAATATAAAATTTCAACCTTCTAGCTTTTTCCGTTCTTTACATATTTGGTTCGCATACACACAGACAGACCATGTCGCGAAAAGCACTTTTTTGAATTCAGGGGACCTCAAAACGTGTATATCCATCAAAATCTCGACATCGAATTTTTGACATGAATCCAATACTTTCTATATATTAACATATATAGGTAAGAAAAAGTAAAAATTGAAATAACTTTAAAAAGGATAACGTGAAAGCAAGTATAAATATTACTCTACAAATTAAAAGTGGTTAAATGTAACTAACTCTAACGTCTGCAAGGATTTCAGTTTGCTGGAAGGCCGAAAGATTAAAGAAATGCCTTTCAAGACACATGAAATTTTTTAAAGACAAATATTTTTTTTTTACTAAGGCTGAACGCACACCGATTGAGCAAAATCATTCAATGACAAACCATTTTTGACGAATCGTGCCTAAAACTGCTTTTTCAATGCTTTTCTATGGGTACGCACCGATTAGGGAAAACACAATTGGGCATGATTCGACATCATTGAACAAAATGTTTTGTCATTGAGTGTTTTTGCTCAATTGCCGAACATTTTTTCCAACGCACACCGATTAGGCAAAAATGCTCAATGGCAAAACATTTTGTCTAATCGATGTGCGTTTTTGGACAAAACGTTTTCTTGAAGAGCGTTTTGCTCAATTGGTGTGGGTTTAGCCTTAGGGAAAAATTAAGTTTTTGTTTTGGCAAACAATACGCCACTTTCGGGAACTCGAATTAGTTATCTGGAATAAATAAAAATACAAAAAGTAAAAAACTTGTCTACGATTAGATGTAGAAATGAATTTAAATCCTCTTCGATAGTGACATATTCGATCGATTATCGCAATTTTCTAAGTATTTATTTTTTTTATTATAAATATAATAATTATAATAATAATAATAATAATTTATTCTCCTCTTAACAGATACAAAAAACATACATATTCATTGTATCAACTGCTTCCAGACCTTCATCACAGCGTTAGCCAATTTGTTGACAGGCCTGGAAAGCACTTACATAAGCACATACATTCAGATTTATATTACAAATAAGTCACAAAAGTGTACAGGTTTCTACTTATTAAAATTTTAAATATATTTTAGACGCTCATATGAAATCAAATTGATGTCAATTAATTCATTAAATTTATATTTATTGAAATTTTCTTGAATTCTAGTTAAGGGGTTAGAATTATTTATCTTGTTTACATAGAATAAATCATTATTCCTACTTTGTCTATTACATTTGAATTTAATCTGTTCTAATAATGATGGACAATCGATTGTGTTATTAACAATTTTATGTAGGAATAATATATCATTTTTTATTGTTAGCTGTTCAAGTGGTCGAAGTCCAATTAATTTACATATTAAAGGGAAATTATAAAATTTAAAAAGTCTCAGGTATTTACAATAGACATGCCACACAAATTTTTTAATTATTTTTTCAAAATTGTTTAAGTTTCTTTCACCAGCCCAAATTACGGAGCCATACATCATCCTACTTAATACTAGACTTCTAAATAAAGTGATGACACAATTTTTTCTGCAAAAATCTCTTGAGACATTTTGAATCAGCCCCTGTAATCTGCTGCACGTGAGGCTGGTCATCTGAATATGATGTTTGAAAGAAAGTTTACAATCAAAATATATCCCAAGATCTTTTATCGAGTCGGTCTTGGTGATGCAGAGGGCGTTTAATTTGTAAGGGTACGTTAGTGATGATTTTCTCCTGGTGAACGAGACCATTTTGGTTTTTTCAATATTTATCGATAAACCATTCAAGGAGCACCAATTTTGGATTGAAACTATGTCATTCTGTATATGTATACAATCCTGTACATCTTTCACCAATTTGTAAATTTTTAGGTCATCTGCATATAATAATGCTCTGGACGATTTAATGGTATCATTTAGGTCATTTATATATATTAAAAAACATAGAGGCCCCAGGATACTACCCTGCGGCACCCCACTTTTGACCGAGTAGCCGCTATTAGAGAGTAAGCCATTTACTCTTATTGTATTTTTCCTGCCGTTTAAGTAGTTTGCGAACCAGGAACATATTCTTTGGTCCACTCCGTATCCGAGCAGCTTATTAATGAAAAGAGAGTGATTGACACAGTCAAATGCTTTGGACAGATCGAAATAGATCGCGTCAACCTGTCCTCCCGCACCCAAGGCATCAGAAACAAAAGACGAAAAACAACTTAAGTTTGTGATGGTTGACCTGCCGGTTACGAACCCATGCTGATTCTCGTGAATTATTGTTTTAAAATGAGAGTTTAATCTCTCGTACATCACACCCTCAAAAATCTTCGCAAAGTTGTTGAGAATACTGATAGGTCTATAGTTGGAAACCTCAATTGTAGATCCTCCCTTATGCACAGGAACAACAAACGCCTGTTTCCATAGTTCAGGAAAAACTTGTTGTTTTAAGCTAATATTGAATATATACTCGAGAGGATACAACAAGCACTCGAGACAACCCTTAATAATAAAGACAGGGATCCCATCAGTGCCACATGAACGATTAGACTTTAGTTTCTTCGTCGAGTTCATTATAGCATTGGAATCTATTTTAAAGCAGGGGAGAGTGTTGGTGGAAAATACATGGTCCGATGTATCAAGCGCCAGGGTCCGACAGGGAACAGCATTCTTGAAATAGGAGGCGAATAATTCAGGCACATCTCCTTCTCCCACCAAACGCTTGGAGTCATCCATGAGGCAGATCCTAGAAAGGTTCCCATTAGTACTCTGATTAATATAATGCCAGAAATTTTTGGGTTCAGAAGCCAGACTATTCTCAATTCCCCTCATATAGGTGGACTTGCATATTTTTAATTTCCTTTTTAACAGTTTTCTTATGCTGTTATATTCATCATAAAGTTCACGGGAGCGAGTTTTTTTCCACTTTTTATGGAGAAAATTCTTTTTCTCGTTCAAATGTATTAAAGATCGATTGAACCATTTGGGATATTTACTTTTACCCCCTAAGAGAAATCTAGGAATGTATTTTTCCATACAGTTAAGTATGTGTCCAGTAAAGTCACTCACAATGTGGTCTACGTTTCTTTCGTCTAGTATTTTATCCCAGTCAGTATTTTGTAGTTCGAGATAAAGACTGTGATAGTCACCTAGCTTGTAATTAAAAGAGTTTTTAGCAGAAAATGATTCAGTATTGTGAGACTCAGTTTCCATATTAATAGTTAGTACAGGATGGTATTTGTCTGGGATCACCAGATTGTGTAAAGATTGCGATACATTTATTTTACTAGAGATATTGGTCAAACAAAGGTCAAGAAGATCTCCATATGAATTATAAATAAAATTAAGTTGTTCAAGGTTTAAGAAAGATTGAAGCGACACAAGTGAGACAGCTCTAGCCCTGACAGATGGGGTACAATTTGCGCAGGATAATGTGGTCCAGTTAATTTTTGGGCAATTAAAATCACCCAATAAAATAATATTATAAGATGTGAAATCCAAGCTTGATTCAATTTTATTAAAATAACTATTTAAAATATTAAAATCCAAGTGAGGAGGAATATAAATGTTTCCTATCAAATAAGGCTTAGAGCCCTTGCCACCACTTAACTGAATCCACACTGAGTCAATTTCTTCAGTCTCTAGATCTTGCCTACGAATCGAACGAATGCGGCTCTCGACAGCAGTCAGCACTCCGCCGCCCCTGGAAGCGTAGGCCACCGGACGATCACTGCGGTAAACCGTGTAGTTTGATGGAAAAAGCAGACCGCTAGGATGACACTCGTTTAGCCAGCTCTCAGTAAGGCAATATATATCAACGTTAAGGGTTGATATTTGATTGTAGCACTCGTCCATCTTCGTACGCAGACCTCGGACATTCTGATACATAATTTCAAGCGTTGTTACATTCATCATCATCTAGCAGAGGGTTGAACATTTTTAGTTTGTATATATTTTATATCTTCTTTCAATCTTCCGTAGAATACTGAGATCAAAACGCCCTCAGGCCATGATTCCGGGTCTGCAATAAGGTCATACTCATCCGTAGTAACCGAGACATGAAAAGAAGCATATGTATTAAATCGCGTCTTTAATCTCGAACATTGAGCCGATTTCAATTTTATATTTTCCTTCAGATGTTTTAAAACTTCGCTCGTGCTGACCTCTGGGGCCAATCTACTAACGAAGATGGCTTTACGTCGTTTCAAATCTTCTTTTTTAATAGTTGATAAAGTTGTTGAGTTATTTTTGCCAATAACAATTGGGTTTTTCTTTGTTCGGGGATCCATCTGCTTATTTGTTCTGGCTCTTTTGTAAGTTACCATCTTAAAGCCGTCCTCGTCGATTGTGGGGTCACTATTCGAAAGAGCAGTGGGTCCCTCCGAAACACGTGTCATTTGCACGTGAGATGTTTGGGATTTATTATTTTGTGAGACGAGTTCGGGCTTACGTGAGTCTTTAGGTCGTTCGGAGAGGATTTCCTCAAGTCTCCGGGTTAAATTAATGACTAATTCCTTAAGAGATTTATTTTCATCTCTCAAAACTCCAACTTCATCAGTCAAGTTAGTGACTACTCGTAGAATTTGATTGATTCTCTTGGAGTTCAACTCGTCGCCAGAGTCAACTACCTCGGGAGGAGGAATGCTTGGCTGTTTAGCACTACCAGAGCATCGGTCGCAGGAAAACTCAGAAGAGCCATCCTCTTTGACAAAACATGACAAATCCTCAGGAGCGATGTTAACGCATTTTATGTGAAATGCTTTGCGACAGGGACCCTTACAACATATGAATGATTGTTTTGGAAATATCTTCTCACTGCATGATCCACATTTGGAGTTGGCCATATTCGGAAATTAGATGATAAATTTTCTTTTATTTATTTATTTTTATTTTATTTTATTTATTTATCCTCTTTTAAGTGTGTAGCAAATATTATGCATTAAGTAAAATAAAATTTAAGAAAAATAAATTGCCAAGCAAGGAGAGGTCAAGGTACGCTTCACGCTAGACGAGGCCGGACGTAAGCGACTTATTATAAGGTAAAGGAACGGCCGTGGAAGGGATTTAGTGTGAGTGAGAGGCAATATTTTATTTATAATAGAAAATCGGATTAGGATTATTTTTAAATTTAGAAAATATATTAAAATTATAAAATGAGAAATGCACTTATCTCAAACAAAGCACGAAATGGACCACTTCACAAAGAGACACACAAGGAAAAACCATCAAGAAATATTCCACACGAGAAAAGGAGTCAATCGGCGCAAATCCCAAGAAAATCGCATGAAAAAATCCCAGTGAAAAAAAGGAAAATTCAGGAGCCATCCAAAAACACGACCGCACATGAACTTGCTAATTCTGATAATATAAAATTTTGAAGTCTATTATTTTTATTCGATCAAACAATCTGGTTAAAGTGTTGTCAATCCACCATCTTTATATTCTCCCCGAGGCGAATAAAAGCCAACTGGTCGTTGGGGCTAATATCTCAGTGCAAAGATAAAACTTGCTAACCAATTGGGGAGAGTCCAGTTTATCCTGTGAGTATAGAAACCATTTAAAGCTTTTATCACACCCAATTCCAGTCCTCAAAGAACACAGACCCCCTCGGGCCATTTTAGAAATTCAATACTACCATTGCCACCTCAACTCCACTCTCTCACTTTCTAGACTTGCATTATCGTTTAAAACAAACATTTAACGATTACAGCATTGTTTATTAGTTAAGTTCAGACATGTGAAATTAAACCAAATTGCAAATTAAAAGGAATTTTAATAATGCATTTTATCAAACAAATATAAAGAAAAGGAAACATTCTGCTAAAACACATAGCTATGTAATATTCTAACAAGACGGCGAATGGTTCCGTGCCACAGCCAAAAACAATGGAAAAAAAGCGTAAGAATTAATACATTGTTTATTAGTGCAAGTAGTACACTTTGCTGACGTATTTCAGAATTTTACTTATGAAATGCAAATGGTCAAGTATGGAACTAAGGATGCTTTGGGAAACTAAATATATCTCGACACAAAAAATTTGATGTGACAAGCACAGTACACAACTTTCTGTTACCGAAGGGTAAGAGAAAGTTGTCCTGGCCACACCAGATTTTTTTATTTCCTTTTGGTAGATTGATTTTTAGAAGAAACCTATAAATTTAGGCCATGATTTAAGTTGAAAATACCGGTGATAGAAGGGCAAACTGAAGAGCTCATTGTAAATCAGTACGCAGGAAGGTAATGCTAGTGATAAAGTCCCAACGTTCAGGAAACACACTCTCTCTCTCTATCTGTTTCACTTTCCATTGAAGGAAATATAGAATGGAGATATTTTATTATCTTATGATAAAATATTTTGGAAAAGACGAAAAATTTGAATAATAAAAATAATAAATTAATATTTTTATGAACACTTAGCCGGTTGCTTCACTTCTAATTGAACCCTGTTATGCAATGATGTGTCAAGCGCCAAAAAATTAAAAATTGAGTTAAGCACGGAATATTGTTTCAAATGCTATATTAGTATTTTTATGAAATATGTCCTAAAAAAAATTATATTTAATGTTACTTGCACAATTGACAAAAAAAAAATTATACATATAATCCAATGAAAACAAAAAACTTTAATGTTAATTTTCTCAAATCTCGGTAGATGGCGCTTGACACACTAATACGTAACAAGGTCCAATTAACTAGCTATTCCTCGGGTAAACTAACTAAAATAACAGTCCATATCGTAATTAACTAGCTAACCATGTAAGACCCTAAGTTCGGCATAATGTTAAATAAGGAGTGAGATTAGGAACATAACCTATTTTTGTTAAAAAATTCCATGAATGCAATTTTTATAAAAATTGCACCACATTCATCTGGATTGCATTCATGGAATGAATTTGTCATATTGGATGGGAGAAAGTAACGATTTGCAAAACATCTGTTTATTGTACTGTGAAGATGATTCCATATCACTGGGATCGAAATATTTACAAATAAACGAATAATACTTAGAATTAAATTAATTAATTTTTGTAATTTTTTTTAATATTTATTTGAATTAATTTTAGGTTTTTAAAAATTTTTAAAAATTATGGCTTTATTAAGTTACTAACTTCACAAATCTTTCCTTATACCTCAGATAGCTAATTATATGTGAAAAACTCATTTTTTGAAACTCGAAGATTAAGCGTGTTCTTTTTTACTATATCGATGATTTGCTATCAGTAGGATAAGTTTGCTAGTTGACTAGAACTGAAGCAACCGGTCTTAAGGATATAATAAGATGAAATATCTGCAAATTTAAGCCTAAATGGAATATAGGCTTAAGAAATGTACTGAGATAATTTTATTTCTATCTCTTTCTGTGACTTTTACCTATCATTATTTTAAAATTGAAATGAGGAAATGAAAAAATAAATAAATAAAAAAAAAAAAACAATAAAAAATTAATTTCTCCTCTTGTCAATTTCAGTAATCAAAGCGTTTTTTTCCAAATGGTTAATTATATTTACGCCCAAAAAGCAAATATTAAAAAAAATGGCCAATTTATTTTGACTCATCAAAATTCGGTCTCGGCTTCAACCCTTTTTCTTCTTCGTTTTCATTGGTCCCACCCCACCAGACTTTTTTTTTATTTCCGTCCGTGATCTAAAATGAATTTCCTGACTTATGAAATTATAAAATGTTAAATTATTCATCCTTGTTGAGAGAGAGTTCTTGTTCGTTTGCAGATGAAAAAGAAAAAGAGAGCGTTTAATTCATTTGAATAAATAATAATAAAAAAAAAAAAAATTAGAGAAACGGCATCAATTTAAAAAAATAACATAGCTGCAAAGAAATCGAATATCAAATTAGTTATAATTCTATCTCGCATCCGCCTATTATACTAATGAAATTAAAATTTTATTGACACAAAAAGATCTTAAAAAATTGCATGCCATCTAGTAAGCACGATTGGAACTGAATTTTTTAAGTTGTGAACAGGGCCTTAGACTGGAGGATATATGATTCCCCCCACCCTCCTTATTAAAATAATAGTGGAGCATGCTGAGTATTTAAAAAAAATATGGTGTGACTGGTCGCACAGCACACAACTTTCACTTACCAAAGGTAAGGTGTTCTGTGCTTGTCCCACCACATATTTAGTATCTATTTTAAATTCAAGATGTAAAATTTATATTATAAACGGGGGAAAATATTTATATTTATATAATCTAGGAGGAAGGGTCTATTTGTACAACTGTTGTTGTGTTGTATTTCAAGGTTCTGAGGATGGGTGATGTATAGTCCCCGAAACGTTGACATTGGTAATAAATAATTTTGGGCCGAATAAAGTCAATTTTCTTCACCTTACCTATTTATATTTTGTTGCCATGGCAACCATTTCCCCTATCTTTCCTATGAAGTACAAGAGTAAAGTGGGCTTCAAAAGATTTCAAGGGCAAAATGAGAATATAGATTTTAAAGAGCATCTAAAAAAATAATTAATTTATGAATTTTAATCAAAATCGTTGGAGCGCATTTTGGGAAAGTCGAAAAAAAACTGAAAAAGTACATCAGTAAAGTTCTAGCTTTGGCCGATTTTGTTCAAAAGCTTCCAGTTCATGTCCCAGGGAGGTACCTAACTTAAATATAAAATTTCAACCTCCTAGCTCAATTTCTTCATGTTTTAAATTTAACACAAACAGACCATGTTGCAAAAACCACACAGGACCTCAAAACATGTCTATCCATGAAAATAAATCTCGACATCGAATTTTTGACATAAAAGTCGCTCGCTAACAAACAAAAAAAATTACATCTTTTAAAAAATGTTTTCTGCCCCCCCCCCTCCGCCCACCCCCTGTTTTATTAATCAATGTTTAAAGACAACAAGCATTTTATATTACAATTTTGTTTTTGTTTTTTAAAATAATCTCTAAATTTAAATAATTCATCGCTGCGCTCATTTGTTATTAAAATGTATAAATGAATAAAATTTTATTGACACTATTCATTAAGCATATATGACATGAATTATACTCTTAAGCTCTTTCGTGTAATTTTTTTTTTTTTTATTTAAAATAGTCCCGTTTTTTTCCCTCTCTCTCTTGATGTATATTTATTTCTCTTTTACATTTGCAAGAATATAATTTTATAATATTTGCATATCTAATGTGAATTCAGGCCAGGTTAGACAAAACCATCCCTCGTTCGTCTGCATGAATTAAAACGTTTTTTTTTTCTCCTCCACTTTTTTTTTATATCCCCTATTTCGTTTAGCATTTTAAACGATCTAATCGTTCAAGGAATAGTGTAAGTAATATTTATTAAGGCTAAAAGAGGGAAAAAATATTTGGTATAGTTTTTATATTATGTTATGTGAGTTTCATATATTACTAACAGTCATTTAAAAAAAAGGATAATTTCAAGTAAAATAATAAAATTAAGACTAAAAAAAAAATTTCAAGGATAGTGAGGTTTGTTTGTTATTATTGGTAAGTATCAGGGCCGGCGCAAGCTATTCTGCCGCCCTAGGCAAGATATTTTTTTTGCGCCCCCCCCCCCAAAAAAAAAACTTTAAAAATTTAATTTGCCGCCCCCTTCTTAAAACTTTCCCTGATCTCAAAAATTTTTCAGAGAATAAATTTTTTTTTTTCGCGGAACCAAAATTTTTTCCCGTGTGCCGCCCGCGGAACATTTTCTCTTGCGCGGAACCTAATTGATTTTCGGGTGCCGCTTGCGGAACCAAAAATTTTTTTTCCCCTTTTTGCCACCCTCTTCAGGTTGCCGCCCTAGGCGGCCGCCTAGTTTGCCTAGTGGACGCACCGCCCCTGGTAAGTATTAAATTAATATTGAGTCTTATTTGGTCAAACAAAAAGCTTACTTTGGAGCGTGGTCGTCTGTCATTGGATTATTTATGTTAATTTTCTAAATGATTTAATTAATAAGTTCCGAGTTTACCGAGCTGGAGATAGGTGTTTTTTTTTTTTTTTTTTTATTGAAAAAAAGTAAAGTACTAGTACCCGAGGTTTCTCAAAGACGAGTTCGAAGGAAATTTGTTTTCTATACTGGAAATAGTTAATATTTAAAATTTTAAAGAAATCGTTAAAGAAAATTTCGAGAAAATTGGAAAAAATTAAAAAAGTACATCAGTAAAGAATTAGTACCCGAATTTCCCCAAGGATAGGGCCTAGCACAATTTTATAGTGATAGAAATAGTTTATATTTAAAATTTGAAATAAATTGTTAGAGCGAATTTCGAGAAAATCGAAAAAAAAACTGAAAAAGTACATCAGTAAAGTACTAGTACTCTTTGGCCGATTTTGCTTAAAAGTTTATTTTCACGCTCCAGGGGACTGTCTAACTTAGATATAAAATTTCGGCCTTATAGCTCAATTCCTTCATGCTTTAAATTGAACACAGACAGACGCCCTCGGGGCTTGGCGTAGAGGTTAGCGTGCTAACCTCGTATACCAAACGTCGCGGGTTCGGACCCCAGGCAGTCCGATTATTTTATTTAAGCCAATTGGATACCAAATGGCTTAAATAGAAATGCCTGGACCCCATATATGTATATTAAATCAATAACGGTTATCGTAAATGTCTTATATGGCCTGAGTTGCCGAAAAGACAGTGTGAATGTGTGTGTGAGTGTGAGTGTGAATGAGAAAAAAGTGCGAATGGTTTAAAAAAAAAAAAAAAAAAAAAAAAACACAGACAGACAGATACACGGACAGACTATGTCGCGAAAACCACTTATTTTGATTCAGGGGACATGTATATCCATGAAAATCTCGACATCGGATTTTTGACATGAACCAGATTTTTTTGTCGACATACATTTAATTTTCGCCGATATATTATATTATTAGAATTCAGGATATAAAACTTTATAAACATGGAGAATATTTATATTTTGTTACCATGGCAACCATGGGGGGGGGGGTTTTTATATTTTTTTTATTTATATAAATAAAAAAAAAAAAAAAAAATTAAATTAATGAATTGAAAAAAAAATAAAAAAAAAAAAAAAAAATAAATATATATTTTTTTTTTTTTTATTTTTTGGGGGGGGGGAAGGCCCCCCCCCCCCCCCCCCTGGCTACGCCCATGATGGCAACCATTTCTTCTATCTTTCCTATCAAGTATAAGAGTAAAGTGTGCTTCAAGCAATTTTGAGAATAAAATGAGAATATACGTTTTAAAGAGCATCAAAAAATTAAATTAAAATTCATATAAATCAATTATTAATTAGATGCCCTTTTAAAAAGTATGCCAGTAATATTTTGTGAAAATTGTTTGAAGTACACTTTGTTAATGTAATTCAGTTTTTTTTTTATTTTTATTAATTTAATGAATATTATAAAAAATAGAAAATAATTTTATTGTTTTTTTTTTTTTTTATTATTATTTTTTGCTCGATTTAATTGTTTCTGCGAATCATTTTTATATTTAGACGATGGATGGACAGTCAGGTTCTCTAGTGACTATCTCAAACAAAAAAAAAAAAAAAAAACCTTTCAATATGAAATTTAAACAAAACAAATTAATTTTAAGAGAAGATTAATTTTGAATTGTGGAGTATTAAAAAAAAAAAAAGAAAGGATGCTTTGATTGAGTGAAGCACTCCAAGCGGGGAGAATTCGAACTAAAGAACAAGTTTGATTCTCTTATTCAATTGACAAACAAGTTTAATGGCGATTCTTAGAAAATCTATTAATAACTGATTATTAAAATTATTTAAGACATGAATATAATAAATAGGATATTCATTAAATATAAACTTAGATGGTACAAAATTTTGATACACAATCCCACGAGAGAATTAATAGAGAAAGAGAGAGTGATTAATCAAATGAAATTTTACAAATAACATACCATTAAAAATAATCCTTTGGTGACCCCGCAGTGTGAGACCGAGTCGTAAAAAGATGACGAAAAATAATTTTCCATAATCCAAGAGCACTATTTAAAACACTGATAATCACTGATACACTGATAGTCACAAAATAAAATAAACTTTTTTAATAGAAAAACGCAAAAGAGTTACACACAAATGGAGAGGCAGAAGCCGACTGTCGCTTCAAGGACGCTTTCTCTTTCGCCTCAAAGAGGGGAAAGTCAAAGAGGAGTGGAGGGGATGGCGCGTGAATGGAGGGGTATCCTAAAAAATATGGCGTGATGCTTGCACAGCACACAACTTGCTGTTATTGTTTTCTGAGCTTGTCATTTATTTCATTGAGTCGATATATGTATATTTATCCCCGGTAGTACGGTACATTAGAATTCAAGATGCAAAATTTATAAAGATAGAAAAATATTTATATTTTATTATCATGCCTCCTGTCTTTAATATAAAGTGTGCTCTAAACAATTTTGAGAGCAAAATGAGAATATACATTAAAAAAAAAATAATTCGCAACGATTTCATGTGATCCAAGAGGGGGTGGATCTGGGGGACGGACGTAATCAGGGAAAGTATATGCTTGCAAAATAAAAATTAAAAAAAATAAATTATAATTTATTTTAAACAAATTAATTTAAAAAATTTTATTGAAAAATATAAAAAATCTGGTGTGACTGGTAGCACTAGATTTTTCGTGCCGACATATATTTAGTTTTCGCCATTATGATAGATTTGAATTCAAGGCAAAATTTATAAACCGGGTAATCTGGCTAGCGAGGAGGGTGCAAGGGGGTCATCATGTCCCGGGCGCAACTCACAAAGGGGCGCCAAATGTCCGCAAAACAAAAAATAATTTTTAATGTCCGGGAAAATGTTCCGCGTGACGAAAAAATTTGGTCCCGCAAAAAGATTTTTCCGCAGGAAGGGGAAAATCCGCAAAATTTAGCCTCCTGAAAAAGTGAAATGATTTTAGAAAATTTTTGAGTTCCCCTAAAAAATTTCTATATACCACCCCTGTATAATACTGTTTTCGGAATGGGGTGGGGGGGGCGCTAAAAGGTGTTGTGCCCCGGGCGCGGTTAAGCTCGCTACGCCACTGGGGATAATATTTATATTTTGTTACCATGGCAACCATTTCTCCTATGTCTCCTATGAAGTACAAGAGTAAAGCGGTCTTCAAAAGATTTCAATGGCAAAATGAGAATATACATTTTAAAGAGCATCTAAAAAATAATTGATTTTTGAATTTTAATCAAAATTGTTGAAGCAAATGTTGAGAAAATATTTTAAAAAAATGAAAAAATTACATCAGTAAAGTACTAGTACTTTTTGGCCGATTTTGATTAATTAAAAGCTTATTTTTATGCCTCAGGGGAGTGCCTAATTTAAATATAAAATTTCAACTTCCTTCATTTCCTTCATGCTTTAAATTGAACACATACAGACAGACCATGTCGCGAAAACCACTTTTTTGGATTCAGGGGTTCTCAAAATGTGTATATCCATCAAAATCTCGACATCGAATTTCCGACATGATCGCAATACTTTCTCTCTCTACATATTTCATATAGGGCCTATAGCGTAAGAGAAAGTAAACTTAAAATAAATATTAAAAGTTACAATAATTAATTAAAACTAATTAGTTTTTTAACAAAAATTTAACATTTTCCATAAAATCCTATTTTGAATGAATTTAATTCGTAAAAAAAAAAACCGTATCGAAAAATTCCTAACAGGAGATACAAATTTAAAACTATTCTACTAAATCACGAAATATCACGTGATGAGTTGTATTTATTTGGAAACAATTGTCCTAGATTTTTGTATTTAGGGTAGGAGGATGTTATTAAAACACTAAAATTGATTTGATCGTATTTATGGAATAAACAAGTGGACAAAAAGTAAATGCTTATGATTTATTTTTAATTTTCTTTTCCTTGGAAAAATCTATTTAATAAATAATGTCAATTGATCAATTGTACAGCACAACAAATCTAACTCTAAGTAAATGGCTAATTTTTACTCCTAATACATTTACTTAATTTAACGCTCCCTCAGGGGTCGAGAGGTTAGAGATGTTGACAAATATCAGTATTTATAAATTAAAATCCAAGAAGTGTAGGTTTTCAATAAATTAGATTAAAAAAAAAACTTTTAAATATTTAAAAGAGAATAGGTAAGCGAGCTGAATAGTTGAATCAATATGTAGAAGGAATAAAAGCCAAGCAGCTATTATTATTTATTTATTGCATTCAAACCCATAGAGGCCAACTTCATGGCTATGAAGATGGTCGCATAGTCGACCGAAACGTCGCTGTGGGTTTGAATGCAATAAAGAAATAATAATAGCTGCTTATTTTAACATGAGCTTTATATAAGGAAATAATTAATAATTTTGGCTACGCCCATGTCTAGACATCCTAATTTTCACGGCGAAAAAAAACGCCTAAAAGATAGACAACAAAATCAAAATTAACGTACAGGGTTGCATACTTTCACAGCGAAAAACAAAATCTCTTGCAGATCTATTCTCTAAGAAAAAACGTTAACTTTTAACCTGTTAAATCAGCGTTAATTCATTTTAACACTACATTGCCTCAAATTGATACTCTGTAAGCAAAACTTTAACGCCAAAGAGTTAACATTTAGTCAATAGTGTTAAAAATTAATGTCATGTCTAGGGGGTGCCTTTAATATTTTAACGCCGTATTTAATGCATATGGCGTTTTTAATCTAAAAAGTAAGGTTATGATTTTGACAGCTTTGAGATAAAAGCAACTTGTTAGCGTCGCTGTTAAAACTTGGTTTATTGGTACTTTTTTAACGCTGATGTGTCAGATAGGTCTACTAGATTGAGAACAAATAACAAATCAAGTTAGTAATGCGCATGCGCTATCGAGGAGTAAAAACACAAACAAGCAGCAAACAGC
>JAKCPI010018034.1:0-10353 GCA_023213315.1 Euborellia annulipes | reverse complement strand
TATATAAAATTTTAGCTTTTTCTAATTTCTATTTTCTTTCTCTTTTGTTACAGGGATCTCGAGAGCTTCGAGGACCAACAGAACAAAGTAAGCTTTTGCATGGTGCAAAGGATATTAAAGGGGTTTAGGGCTTAATCAATTAAATATAGAGGGATGTGGGATGCACCATGCTCCAACGAGAGGGATTTTGTTTTATTTTGAACTTGCAGCTCAACGAGAATTTCTTTCATTCTAGGCCTCTTTTGGATATTCGTTGTCGTTGTTGTTATTTGCTTCAGGTGTCCTTCTCTAATCATTAGCCAGGAGTTGTTGTTATCATTTAGGGTCCAAACAGAGAGCTAAAATTTGATTTCTTCCATGAACGATTCATAAGGGGATGTGGTCAGATCTGATTGAGAGATCAAAGCCCAGGTTCTCAAGTGTTCTTGTCCTTGCGCAAAGACGTCTTTCTTTTGTTGACGCATTCGGGAGTCTGATATGTTTTTGTATCTGTGAGATGGCTCTATGGGTTTAAATGAGTCAGGGAAGGGTTGCACTTTCTCCAGGAATAGCCTGGAGGGTTCAAATTGCAATCCTTTTGAGGCTAGGGACAGACTCGAGGGCTCCACCGATCTGATGGTGGAGACGGGGGTCACACACGCATTTATTCTTCGTCTTTTCTGATTGTAAAGTAGGTAGGATCTCTTCCACGTTCGTCCCCGTACTCATTTGCCCGTAACCCAAAACATCACGTTCATTCCCACTGATACGATATCTCCAGACTCCCGGCTTCTACGGTTTTTTTTTTTTCCATTTCTATTAGATTAGACAAGAAAGGCAAAACTTTCTTGCTCTTTTTTTATTATTATTTTCCTTTACTGCAAACCTTTTTGATCTAGTAAATTGATTTCCAATTTAGTGAATATGAGAGTGTGATTTGAGTATGAAAGAAGAGCAAAAATTTGGGAATTTCCTCGCTATTAAAAGGTAAATATTCAAAAATGCATTTGACCTCTAACTTTAAATTCACCTTTTTATAAACTAATTCTCTAATTTCTTTTTTTAGGACGCTTAATAAATAAAAACACAACTGAATGCCGTTGAACTAAAATTGAGATGAGTGATGTGCTTAGTTACTAGCGATGGTGAAAAAGCAAAATTTTTCTCACTCTTCAAGTCTACAATGGAGATGGAGAATAAAAGACACAAAATTGAATGTGACGTCTCAACTCATATATTCACATCAAATAAATACTACAAGATAAATTTGTTCATTGTTTATGGCTCTAAAAAGTTTAGAGAGGTTAGAATTTGTTTTTTTTTTTTCTTTAAAAATGATTCAGGTTAAAAAAAAAACAATGAATTAATCATATGGGGAACCCCAATTGGTGGGCTATATATAAATTTGGTTCTTTGTATTTAAGAAATCAAAGTTTTGAAATTATACAGTGAGAAGCAAATTTGCAGCCACACCCATGGGTAATTCTTCATGTGATTATTTCATTGGTTTTGTTTTTAATTGAGATATTTTTAAAGAAAACATTCGGGGCTCAACCAAAGAATTTTCAATAAAAATTTCAATCTTATTTTAGAAAAGCAATGAAATAATCACATGTAGAAAATCCATGGGTGGTATTTAAATTTTGCACTCACTGTTTGTGTTTTTTTTTTTTTTTTTTTTTTTAAAGGTCCTTCTCGGCATCTAAGGCCATTTAGACCCCATCCCTATTTATTTCAAATGATTTGTAGTCAAATCAAATGAAATAAATTTTTCTCGCTTGGGATGGGAAGCGAACCCGGGACTCCGGTGCGAGAAGCTAATGTCTTCTCACTGAGCTACGGCTCCCGGGCCTCACTGTGTTAATATTAATATAAAAAGTTTTTTTTTTTTTTTTTTTTTTAAAGAATGGCAGGAGGTAGCAGCCAAGAAGGAGCGTCTCCAAAACAATGAAACTCCCCCAGATATTCGCGACGTTTCGGTCCAAATTTATTTGACCATCATCAGGTAATCAGGAATTTGCATATGTAAATTTGTATAAATTTATTTAATCATATGTTGCTTCGGACTTGTTAATGACATTAAAATTTTGCTCATCTGCAATCGAAGGCTTAGATATGTGAGGAAGTAATGACCTCCTGCCATTCTTTTAAGATATTAATCACAGCCACTTCCACACTCAAGAAATTTAATATAAAAAGTTTAGAGATGCTAGAATTTGTTTTTATCTTTTATTAATTCGAATGATTCTTTTTTCAGGTTGGACGACGATATTCTAAGAAATTCGAACCTCTCGAGTCAAATGCCATCCAGGAAGAAATTTTAAACACAAGTTTATTCAGAATGGCAAACTTGCATAAACTTCCAGCTGTTTTTATTTAAATATACTAAACGAACGAATGGAAATATTCTTCTCTCAACTTGCTCATCACAAATCCATATCTGGGAGATCAGATCTCTTTACAAGTACAAATTGATGGATAACCAGCAGGAACAAATTCAATTTTTTGAGATACCCATCATCAAGATCTTTATTTTACTAAACTAAAGAGAATAATCTCGGAAGAATACAAGCAGCTCGACAGAAGGGCATCTACTCAATGGATCGAAGAGCTTTATGAAGAAGAGGCTCTTTAGGAGGTATGGAAGAAACCTCTACGAAGGAATAGAATTATGAGGCTCTAATTTTATATTTAAGTTAAACACCCCCCGGGACCGGAAAAATAAGCTTTAAATCAACATCGGCCAAAAAGTGCTAGTACTTTACTGATGTAGTTTTTCAGTTTTTTTTGATTTTCTCAAAATTCGCTCTGAAGATTTTTGTTAAAATTTAAAAATCAATTATTTTTTCTATGCTCTTTAAATTGTATATTCTCATTTTATCATGAAAATTGTTTGAAACACCCTTTACTTTTGAACTTCATGGGAAAGACACGAAAAATGTTTGCCAAGATAACAAATAATAAATATGTTCTCGAGGCTAGTACTCTTTGGCCGATTTTGATTAAAAGCTTATTTTCACGCCCTAGAGGGATGCCAAACTTAAATATAAAATTTCTACCTCGTACTCAATTCCTTCATGCTTTAAATTACATTAACATTGCTTTAACATACACACACAGACAGACCGTGTCGCGAAAACTACTTTTTTGGATTCAGGGGACCTCAAAACGTGAAGATCCATCAAAATCTCGACATCGAATTTTTGTCTTTCTCTCTCTCTATATATATATAAACATATACATATTGGTAAGAGAATGTAAAAAACATACTTTGATATAGATGACCATGTATAAGAGGTGCATTTGGAACAAGTATAATTTAAATTTGTAGCCTTAAAGGTTCCTTATTATGCACTGTCGACAAACAATTCTTCATGTGATTATTTCAATGTTTTTTTTTTTTTTTTTTTTTTTTTTTTTAATTGAGATATTTTTAAAGAAAACATCGGGATTCAACCAGTAGCATAACTAGGTGGGGGCGAGCCCCCCCCGCCCCAGGCGCATCAAGCCCTTGGCGCCCCTCGAAACCGGCATAGGCGCCCTACGGCCTATGAAGCCCCCTGGAAAATCGGCGCCCTAGTTGAGCTTCGCCTCCCCTCCCCTCGCCCTCAAAGGCTGGTACGCCGCTGGATTCAACCAAAGAAATTTCCAATAAAAATTTCAATCTTATTTTATAAAAACAATGAAATTATCACATGCAGAAAATCCATGGGTGGTATTTAAATTTGGCACTCACTGTTTAACACTACTAATATAAAAAGTTTAGAGATGCTAGAATTTGATTTTTTCTTTTATTAATTCGAATGTTTCTTTTTTCAGATTGGACGACGATATTCAAAGAAATTCGATCTTCTCGATTATCTTGATATTCAATTAAATCTTATAGTACAGTGCAATTAAGTCAAAATTCCAACATGGATTTGACATGAATCCAATACTTATAAATTTTACATCTTGAAATTCGAATGTACTATACTATCGTTGACGGAAACGAATTTTTTCTTCTCATTTTCGTTCTCGTTTCTTTGATTTTAATTTTGCGCTCTAGATAGCCACTTGTGGTTTTGTTAGGAAAGGTAGAGATTGTTGTATTTTGCGCATGCGCGTTTTTAAAAGGCATGGGGATAGATAAGAGAGTAGTAGTGGGAGGCAAAGGGTGGGGGAAGCGACGCGTCGCTCAGCCGGCCACTCAGTCGCTCGGATATTTTCGAGACATTCACAACTCGATTCTAGTAGAAATCAAATAAAGCAACAATCACGCATCACGCACACTCTTCGTTTGTGTTAGTGTCGTTTTTAATTTGTGATTTATTTATTTATTTTTTTATTCCTCAGAAAAATTTCTGCTAATCGAGTTTAAAGGTAAATGAATATAAAAAAATTTAAGTGTTTTATATACCTACAATAGAAAAAGGAATTTTTTTTTTTGTTTGAATTTATTAATAATTATGAATTAAGGTGTTTTTTTTGTTACAATAAAACAAAACTCGTGACATAAAAAAATTCCTTTTTTTCTTTTAAGATTTACATTTAGAATGTTATTTTTGTGTATTTTTTATATTAAATGTTATTTAGAATTGTATATTATTTATTTATATTATGTCCTTGTATGAATATTGTTTGTAATGTGCTTATTTTTTTAATCATGTTTGCAAATGGGTGACCGTCCACATGAAAAGGTACCGAATCTTCACTGGCTAAATTTTCAGAAGAGCCGATTTACTAAAAAAGTTCAAAAAAATCGATTTAGAAAATAAAAAAATCACTTCCAAAGATATTAAATTGTTAATTAAAAAAAAAAATCTTTTTGTTTATTAATGTAGTCGCTTGTAATTGAGTTTATGGACGTTCAAAAACGGGAAATAATCCCTAAAATATGACCCAACAATGTAAAACATTATTTGGCCCCACTGGAAGAAAATGTATAGAATTTTTGTCCGGTACTGTACCTGCCATGATCTTGCATGACATTTTTAAACTCTAATGGAGAGGGAATTTGGTTTGAAGTTATATTACATAAAATAAGCTCTTCCCTCACACAGTCTTTTCGGCAACTTGGGCCATTTAAGACTTTGACGATAACCGTTATGAATATATATTATTTGGGGTCCAGGCATTCTTATTTAAGCCATTTGGTATCCAAATGGCTTAAATAAAATCATCGGACTGCCTGAGATCCGAACCCGCGACGTTCGGTATACGAGGTTAGCACTCTAACCCCTTCACCAAGCCCCGAGGGCCGCAGAGTTGGAAAAAAAAATTAACTAGTATTTTGTAATTTCTTTTCTCTTCACATTTTGAAAGTTCTAGGAGCATAATTATTTTAGTAAGGAAGAAAGAAAAGAGCGTTTGCAGCTAGGTTTATTTCGTTTAATAATCACTTCAAGCCGACGTTTCGGTCAGATATACGACCATCATCAGGGCTGAAGCGTGTCAACAAAATTCCTCAGAATGTCGAATGGCACAATTGAGTAAAATATTTTTTCTTTCTTCCTTACTACGAGATCTACTCAGCTATCCACCTCACTTTAATATAATTATTTTATTTTAAAATTATTTTTTTGTAGAAACAGCTCGAGAAATGATATTTGAAGGAATTTTGAGGAATTCTACTCGATTTTGGAATCTGCAACCAAAACCTCTTCAAAATTCCTTCAAAAAAATTTTTATTTTCAATGTTCGTAACCCCATCAAATTCTTCTTTGAGGTTACACGCATCACATTTTTTTTTCGGCTACAGAGGCCATATAGGGCTTAACATATTAATTTGATTATTTATTGTACTGATGACTTCCGGAGGACGTTTTATTCCTAGGGGTCACCAACCCGTGGTTTTGATAATAATTGTCTTAAGTTTTTTGTTTAATAATTTGATTTAAGTCCTTTTTTCGGCATTGAAGGCCATTTAAACCTTGTTTGTTTTTATTTCATTTGGATTGGTAGTTAATTATTTTTGTCGCATAAGACGAGGTAGTGAACCATTGACCTTTGGTACCAGAAGCTAATGCCCTAGCCCTGTCTTAAGTTTATTGATAATGAAACTCTACATCAAGTTATTTATTAATTAAAAAAAAAAAAATTTTTTCCACTCGAAAGATTCGAAGTCGAGATTTTTACGGATTACTACATACACGTTTTGAGGACCCCTGAATCCAAAAAAAAGTAGTTTTCGAAACATAGCCCGTCTGTGTGTGTGTGGGTGTCTTCAATTTTAAGCAAGAAGGAATTGAGCTATGAGGCTGAAATTTTATATTTAAGTTACCCCCCCCCCCCCGGGAGCGTGAAAATAAGCTTTTAAACAGAATCGGCCAAAGAGTACTAGTACTTTACGGATGTACTTTTTAAGTTTTTTTTTCGATTTTCTCCCAAAATTCGATCTAATGATTTTGATTAAAATTCAATTATTTTTTCGGTGCTCTTTCAAATATATATTCTCATTTTGCTCTCAAATTTGTTTGAAGCACACTTTACTCTTGTGCTTCATAGGAAAGATAAGAGAAATGGTTGCCTTATGTAACAAAATATAAATATCTTCCCATACTAATAAATTTTATATCTTGAATTCTAATATATCGGTAGAAGCTAAACGTATGTCAACCCGAAACATCTGGTGGGACAAGCACAGAACACAACTTTCGATTACCGAAGGTAAGAGAAAGTTGTGTGCTGTGCGACCAGTCACACCAAATTTTTGAATTCAAAATTTTAATATTTGCATATGAATAAAAACAAAGCGATAGTAATTCGCTCTAGCGGCATGGATATGAAATAATCAAAAATATACTATATTTCTTTCAAAAAGAGAACCAAATAAATTTATTCGCTAAAATAAATTATTATCATAAATACAATAATTTTCTCAATTCCAATTATACTTTATTTCATATAAAATTTTTACATAAATTACAGGTGTTAAAAATAAAAAAGTATTTGTATTCTTTGAACTTGATTTTATTTTTATAATAATAAATATATACAAATGCATCCCAATATTAATATTTGTAAATATTTTAATAAAAAAAAATATAATTTTTTTCTTCATATTATTAATTTTTTCATTAAATTATTTTAATCTATAAATTTTTTTTTCCAATTTAGTATTGCTTCAAAGAGTAAAAAGAAAGAGACGCAGAGCACTCTAGCGGAGAATGAGTTCAAACAATCAGTCTGGCTTCCATCTCTCCAGTCGTTCGGTTCGTTTTCTATAAGTGATTTTATTTAGTGCGTTAAAAAATTATAAAATGTGTTCAGTGAGTTTAATTTTCATTGTGTTGTGTCTTCAAGTATTAAATTTTATATCGTGAAGCGCCTGCCATCACCTTTGGCTCAGGTATATTGAAATTTATCTAATTAATTATTCAACTCCCTTCAAGCCAAGCCATAAGAACATGGCCGATGCTAATTATTATTAAAAAAAAAAAAAAATTGACTAGAAAATTATAAAATAATTTTATCAAGTGTTCTATTAGAAATTATTTTATGGGCGGTTGTTAAGAAGGAAATTGGATCCATGTGTGAGTGTCTTTACTAGGAATTTAATTTTTATTATTATTTTTTATTTTTTTTTTAAAGGAATTCTTTTTAGATAATGGAAGATTTTATAAAAAGATCCTGGATGATTTTTTTATTGAGTTCTTCCGGCAGGCGATCTGCTTAATAAAATAGATTTATATTAATATCATTTTTTTTTTTTGAGTAATAATTTTCCAATTTTCTTATTACATAGGTTAACAAATTTTTTTTATAAATTAACTCTAGCTACACTAACTTCTTTTGATTAAACGCACAAATATTGGAACAAATTTATTTTGATTGATCGTTCTTATAAACTATAATATTTTTCATTTTATTTAATTCAATTATTTAATAATAAAAAAAAACTTGAAAATTAAGAAAGCAAATTCTTTTAATTGTCGTATTCTATTTTTAGTCGTCGACAATCAGAATGAAAGCGCGCGGGTGGAGGGAGGGGAGGGGGGGGGGGGAAGAGGTGGAGGTGGCAGACACCATTCGTTTCTTAAACAGTTCTCACATTCGTCCCGCCTAAATTAACTTTATATCTTTCTCAATCAATTTTATATGGTTTCTATGAAATGGTATTTATAATATTATAAATATCTTTTCTTTCTTTTTTCTCTCTCTAAAAAAAACTCATATTTTACATTAATTTTTAATGGAAAAGTTTTTAAATTCCTTTATCCCTATATGTGACCGTCCACATGAAAAGGCACCAAAATCTTCACTTAGATCAAAATTGAGTTTTTTTTTTTCTGTACAGAACCCATCCTGCTGAGCAAGCCGGTTTTTACTTTCTCTGTACCTCTATATATGTTAATATATAGAGAGAAAGTTCGGATTCATGTCAAAATTCCAAGTCGGGATTTTGAGGGGATATACACGTTTTTGAGGTTTCCTGAATCCAAGAAAGTGTTTTTAGCGACATGTTCTGTCAGTGTCCTGTATTGACTTATCAAAGTGGCCGTCTTTTTTTAGTCATTTCGAGCCCTTGGCCTAGTTGATAGCGTGCTTGCCTTCTATCCAAAGAGTCGCGGGTTTGGATCCCAGACAGTCCGATGTGATTTTATTTCAGTGGCGTAGTGAGCTTAGCTCGCGCCCGGGGCACAATACCTTTTTAGCGCCCCCTCCCCCATTCAAAAACCATATAATATTATATGTAAAATATACAAAATTATTATATTACACTGGCACTAAATTTAAAATAAATTTCCCAGAAATCAATTATTATAAAAAAAAAAATTATCCTGCAATTTTACTTTCTCTTACCTATGTATATATGTAATATATATATAGAGAGAAAGTATTAGTTCATGTCAAAAATTCGATGTCGAGATTTTGATGGATCTTCACGTTTTGAGGTCCCCTGAATCCAAAAAGTGGTTTTCGCGACATGGTCTGTCTGTGTGTGTGTGGGTGGGTGGGGGTGGGTGTGTCTGTGTCTGACAATTTTAAGCATGAAGGAATTGAGACTAGGAGGTTGAAATTTTATATTTAAGTTAAACACCCCCCGGAGCCGTGAAAATAAGCTTTTAATCAAAATCGGCCAAAGATTACTAGTAATTTCTTTACTGATGTACTTTTTCAGTTTTTTCGGATTTTCTTAAAATTCGCCCCAACGATTTTTTTTTAAATTCAAAAATCAATTATTTTTTAGATGCTCTTTAAAATGTATATTCTCATTTTGCAGATTGAAATCTTCTGAAGACCACTTACTCTTTGTACTCCATAGAAAAGATAGGAGAAATGGTTGCCATGGTAACAAAATATAAATATTTTCCCATACTTATAAATTTTACATCTTGAATTCAAATGTACCCTACTGTCGGAAACTAAATACAAGTCGACACCACAAAATCTGGTGTGATTAGTACAGTACACAACTTTCGATTACCGAAGGTAAGAGAAAGTTGTGTGCCAGGCGCCAGTCACACCAGATTTTTTGTTTTGAGGACCATTTGGCGCCCCTTTGGGACTAGCGCCCGGGGCATGATGACCCCCCTTAGCTCTCCCCTCGCTAGCGTTATCATTTCATTTAAGCCATTTGATAACAAATGGCTTAAATAAGAATGCGTGGAGAAAAGTAGATATATAGCTGGATAGAAGATTTTGAAGTAGCAAGAAGAAGAAAGAGAAGCAGCTAGTAATTATTTCATTTATTTAATACCCATTAGGCTGACGTTTCGGCTGTTGTTCCTTCTTTCTTGCCAGGCGGGGTTCTAATTTAACTAGATATTTAATTAAAAATAAAATAATAAATGTCCATTTTGTATATATTTTTGTCAGTTTCTCAACGTTTCATCTCTAAACAGCTTAGTTGAAAATAGATTTTGTTTCATGAACTTTAGACTGGTACAGAGGTAGAGATTTAGCCTCTTACCCAAGAGTTCACTTCTCATTTCGGAAATTTTAAATCTAATATTTAATTTAATTTCAAAAAAAATTCTAAATGGTTTCAGATACTGATAAAATGCCACACATAACAATTGACCCGGTTTAGTAACCCTCCGGTTAGAAAAAATTTAAATATTTATTCACGTTAGCTAATCTATTTATTTGCAAAACATTCCTAGAATAGACAATATTATTAATTCAAAGGTACATAAGAAAAGAATAAAAGTCTAATTAAACAGTTATGTAATTTTGATTAGCTGCCTTTTCTGCGACACAACTTATAAGGGTGTGGCTGGTCACCTTTTCAAAGGTCATCGCAAAAACAATGAATATGACCCAGATAAATAATTTTTTTTTTATTGCTTTAAAAACACACTTGTTTTCCTATTCACACTCACACTCATGCCATTTGGTATCTTCTAAGCTTTTGGGCTCGCCCATTGAGCATTTGGCCAATCTGGTATC
>JAKCPI010018033.1:0-14538 GCA_023213315.1 Euborellia annulipes | reverse complement strand
TGGGTGACCGTCCACATGAAAAGGTACCGAATCTTCACTGGCTAAATTTTCAGAAGAGCCGATTTACTAAAAAAGTTTCAAAAAAATCGATTTAGAAAATAAAAAAATCACTTCCAAAGATATTAAATTGTTAATTAAAAAAAAAAAATCTTTTTGTTTATTAATGTAGTCGCTTGTAATTGAGTTTATGGACGTTCAAAAACGGGAAATAATCCCTAAAATATGACCCAACAATGTAAAACATTATTTGGCCCCACTGGAAGAAAATGTATAGAATTTTTGTCCGGTACTGTACCTGCCATGATCTTGCATGACATTTTTAAACTCTAATGGAGAGGGAATTTGGTTTGAAGTTATATTACATAAAATAAGCTCTTCCCTCACACAGTCTTTTCGGCAACTTGGGCCATTTAAGACTTTGACGATAACCGTTATGAATATATATTATTTGGGGGTCCAGGCATTCTTATTTAAGCCATTTGGTATCCAAATGGCTTAAATAAAATCATCGGACTGCCTGAGATCCGAACCCGCGACGTTCGGTATACGAGGTTAGCACTCTAACCCCTTCACCAAGCCCCGAGGGCCGCAGAGTTGGAAAAAAAAAATTAACTAGTATTTTGTAATTTCTTTTCTCTTCACATTTTGAAAGTTCTAGGAGCATAATTATTTTAGTAAGGAAGAAAGAAAAGAGCGTTTGCAGCTAGGTTTATTTCGTTTAATATTCACTTCAAGCCGACGTTTCGGTCAGATATACGACCATCATCAGGGCTGAAGCGTGTCAACAAAATTCCTCAGAATGTCGAATGGCACAATTGAGTAAAATATTTTTTCTTTCTTCCCTTACTACGAGATCTACTCAGCTATCCACCTCACTTTAATATAATTATTTTATTTTAAAATTATTTTTTTGTAGAAACAGCTCGAGAAATGATATTTGAAGGAATTTTGAGGAATTCTACTCGATTTTGGAATCTGCAACCAAAACCTCTTCCAAAATTCCTTCAAAAAAAATTTTTATTTTCAATGTTCGTAACCCCATCAAATTCTTCTTTGAGGTTACACGCATCACATTTTTTTTCGGCTACAGAGGCCATATAGGGCTTAACATATTAATTTGATTATTTATTGTACTGATGACTTCCGGAGGACGTTTTATTCCTAGGGGTCACCAACCCGTGGTTTTGATAATAATTGTCTTAAGTTTTTTGTTTAATAATTTGATTTAAGTCCTTTTTCGGCATTGAAGGCCATTTAGACCTTGTTTGTTTTTATTTCATTTGGATTGGTAGTTAATTATTTTTGTCGCATAAGACGAGGTGCGAACCATTGACCTTTGGTACCAGAAGCTAATGCCCTAGCCCTGTCTTAAGTTTATTGATAATGAAACTCTACATCAAGTTATTTATTAATTAAAAAAAAAAATTTTTCCACTCCGAAAGATTCGAAGTCGATATTTTTACGGATATACATACACGTTTTGAGGACCCCTGAATCCAAAAAAAAAGTAGTTTTCGCAACATAGCCTGTCTGTGTGTGTGTGTGTGTCTTTTTTTTTTTTTTTTTAAACATTCACACTTTTTTCTCATTCACACTCACATTCACACACTCATTCACACAGTCTTCTCGGCAACTTAGGCCATTTAAGACTTTAAACGATATCCGTTAATGAGTATTATACATATTGGGGTCCAGGCATTTTTATTTAAGTCATTTGGTATCCAAATGCCTTAAATAAAATTATCGGACTGCCTGGGGTCCGAACCCGCGACGTTCGGTATAGAAGGTAGACACGCTACCAACTACTCCAAGCCCCGTGGGCGTGTGTGTGTGTCTTCAATTTTAAGCAAGAAGGAATTGAGCTATGAGGCTGAAATTTTATATTTAAGTTACACCCCCCCCGGGAGCGTGAAAATAAGCTTTTAAACAGAATCGGCCAAAGAGTACTAGTACTTTACTGATGTACTTTTTACTTTCTCTTACCTATGTATATATGTAATATATATATAGAGAGAAAGTATTGGATTCATGTCAAAAATTCGATGTCGAGATTTTGATGGATCTTCACGTTTTGAGGTCCCCTGAATCCAAAAAAGTGGTTTTCGCGACATGGTCTGTCTGTGTGTGTGTGTGTGTGGGTGGGTGTGTGTGGGTGTGTGTTCAATTTTAAGCATGAAGGAATTGAGCTACGAGGTTGAAATTTTATATTTAAGTTAAACACCCCCCGGGACCGGAAAAATAAGCTTTTAATCAATATCCGCCAAAGAGTACTAGTACTTTACTGATGTACTTTTTCAGTTTTTTTCGATTTTCTCAAAATTTGCTCCAACGATTTTTTTTTAAATTCAAAAATCAATTATTTTTTAGATGCTCTTTAAAATGTATATTCTCATTTTGCGATTGAAATCTTCTGAAGACCACTTTACTCTTGTATTTCATAGGGAAGGATAGGAGAAATGGTTGCCATGGTAACAAAATATAAATATTTTCCCATACTTATAAATTGTACATCTTGAAAATCGAATGAACGGTGCTGTCGGAAACTAAATACATGTCGACACAAAAAATCTGGTGTGACAAGCACAGTACACAACTTTCGATTACCGAAGGTAAGAGAAAGTTGTGTGCTGTGCGCCAGTCACACCAGATTTTTAAGTTTTTTTTTCGATTTTCTCAAAATTCGATCTAATGATTTTGATTAAAATTCAATTATTTTTTCGGTGCTCTTTCAAATATATATTCTCATTTTGCTCTCAAATTTGTTTGAAGCACACTTTACTCTTGTGCTTCATAGGAAAGATAAGAGAAATGGTTGCCTTATGTAACAAAATATAAATATTTTCCTATACTAATAAATTTTATATCTTGAATTCTAATATATCGGTAGAAGCTAAACGTATGTCAACCCGAAACATCTGGTGTGACAAGCACAGAACACAACTTTCGATTACCGAAGGTAAGAGAAAGTTGTGTGCTGTGCGACCAGTCACACCAAATTTTTGAATTCAAAATTTTAATATTTGCATAAGAATAAAAACAAAGCGATAGTAATTCGCTCTAGCGGCATGGATATGAAATAATCAAAAATATACTATATTTCTTTCAAAAAGAGAACCAAATAAATTTATTCGCTAAAATAAATTATTATCATAAATACAATAATTTTCTCAATTCCAATTATACTTTATTTCATATAAAATTTTTACATAAATTACAGGTGTTAAAAATAAAAAAGTATTTGTATTCTTTGAACTTGATTTTATTTTTATAATAATAAATATATACAAATGCATCCCAATATTAATATTTGTAAATATTTTAATAAAAAAAAATATAATTTTTTTCTTCATATTATTAATTTTTTCATTAAATTATTTTAATCTATAAATTTTTTTTTCCAATTTAGTATAGGTCATTTTGATAACTTGCCTACCCCAACATGAAATTCGGAGTTGAAGGACAAACTTCAATGCATTTACATAGGGATTTATATGATAATGTTTGTTTTTGAGTTATTTAGGCTCTCCAAATACTCAAAGATGCCAAAATTTTGTAATATTATCAATTGTGCTCGTAAAGGATATCAAGAGAAGTACAGATTCTTTACAGAATTAAATTTTAAACATAAAATAAGTTGAATCAACTGTCAGTGTCAGAGGTTATGCTCAATAAACAACAAGAAATTTGACTGAAACGAAGTTCAAATACACTTAAACACTTTATCTCAGGTAAATAACAAATAAAAATATCTATTTAGTTTCATATAATGATTCAAAACATTATTTAGGATAATCAACAAAGGTGAAACATCTCACAAGTGACAAGTGGGTCTCTCCTAGCTTGAGTAGTGCTTGAATATGTGTTATAATTAAAATAAACTGATATAATCTAAGTAATAAACATATTTAAATAAAAAAGACAGCGATATGAAGAACAAAGGAAGGGTTTAAAGGTATGTTTACTTTTCTTATTCCAAATATGATTCAACCACCCATTCTACATTTACCTATATATATTTCCATTCATACATTGCAATTATTCATTATTTTCGAAATAATTTATATTTCTACTGTAAAATTTTAATTACTTAATTGTTTTTTTTTTTTGTTTTTTTTTTTAGTTACTCAGATAGATTCTCATATATACCTGAAGAAAGGCAAAATAAACTCCTGGGATTAAAAAAACAAATAAAATAAATTAATATTTATATTAATCTTTCTATATTAAATTAATATAGGCCTATAAAAATAATAATTATATGTTTTAACACATTATTTCATAGATCTTTATAAGGTAAATGTACATATAATAAATAAATACAAACATTATATCAGGTATTTCCTGTTGTAATTTTATAAAAACCCATCCTTCCTTGTCTTTATTTATTTTTTAATAGCTATTAGCAGACAGATTTTCCAAAAGATATTAAATAAGGACAAAAATAGATAAATTAGAAATTTTTACCATAACCTAACAAAATTGTTCTACCGTTAAATCACATGAAATTAAACTTGTTTATGGATAAATAAGCACGTATATAAATCTAATGATCCTATTTTATATTAATATTTGATCAAATAGCTGAAAAAATTAAAATTTATAAGCTAATTAGCCTGATTTAAAAGCGCTTCAATGTAAATCCTATGGGGGGAATAGCAAAGTTTGTCCTTCAACTCCGAATTTCATGTTGGGGTAGGTAAGTTATCAAAATGACCTATTGCTTCAAAGAGTAAAAAGAAAGAGACGCAGAGCACTCTAGCGGAGAATGAGTTCAAACAATCAGTCTGGCTTCCATCTCTCCAGTCGTTCGGTTCGTTTTCTATAAGTGATTTTATTTAGTGCGTTAAAAAATTATAAAATGTGTTCAGTGAGTTTAATTTTCATTGTGTTGTGTCTTCAAGTATTAAATTTTATATCGTGAAGCGCCTGCCATCACCTTTGGCTCAGGTATATTGAAATTTATCTACTTAATTATTCAACTCCCTTCAAGCCAAGCCATAAGAACATGGCCGGTGCTAATTATTATTAAAAAAAAAAAAAAAATTGACTAGAAAATTATAAAATAATTTTATCAAGTGTTCTATTAGAAATTATTTTATGGGCGGTTGTTAAGAAGGAAATTGGATCCATGTGTGAGTGTCTTTACTAGGAATTTAATTTTTATTATTATTTTTTATTTTTTTTTTTAAAGGAATTCTTTTTAGATAATGGAAGATTTTATAAAAAAATCCTAGATGATTTTTTATTGAGTTCTTCCGGCAGGCGATCTGCTTAATAAAATAGATTTATATTAATATCATTTTTTTTTTTTGAGTAATAATTTTCCAATTTTCTTATTACATAGGTTAACAAATTTTTTTTATAAATTAACTCTAGCTACACTAACTAATCTTTTGATTAAACGCACAAATATCAGAACAAATTTATTTTGATTCATCGTTCTTATAAACTATAATATTTTTCATTTTATTTAATTCAATTACTTAATAATAAAAAAAAAAACTTGAAAATTAAGAAAGCAAATTCTTTTAATTGTCGTATTCTATTTTTAGTCGTCGACAATCAGAATGAAAGCGCGCGCGGGTGGAGGGAGGGGAAAGGGGCGGGGGGGAAGAGGTGGAGGTGGCAGACACCATTCGTTTCTTAAACAGTTCTCATATTCGTCCCGCCTAAATTAACTTTATATCTTTCTCAATCAATTTTATATGGTTTCTATGAAATGGTATTTATAATATTATAAATATCTTTTCTTTCTTTTTTCTCTCTCTAAAAAAAAAAACTCATATTTTACATTAATTTTTAATGGAAAAGTTTTTAAATTCCTTTATCCCTATATGTGACCGTCCACATGAAAAGGTACCAAAATCTTCACCTAGATCAAAATTGAGTTTTTTTTTTCTGTACAGAACCCATCCTGCTGAGCAAGCCGGTTTTTTACTTTCTCTTACCTCTATATATGTTAATATATAGAGAGAAAGTATCGGATTCATGTCAAAATTCCAAGTCGAGATTTTGAGGGATATACACGTTTTGAGGTTTCCTGAATCCAAGAAAGTGTTTTTAGCGACATGTTCTGTCAGTGTGCCTGTATTGACATCAAAGTGGCCGTCTTTTTTTAGTCATTTCGAGCCCTTGGCCTAGTTGATAGCGTGCTTGCCTTCTATCCCAAGGGTCGCGGGTTTGGATCCCAGACAGTCCGATGATTTTATTTCAGTGGCGTAGTGAGCTTAGCTCGCGCCCGGGGCACAATACCTTTTTAGCGCCCCCTCCCCCATTCGAAAACCATATAATATTATATGTAAAATATACAAAATTATTATATTACACTGGCACTAAATTTAAAATAAATTTCCCAGAAATCAATTATTATAAAAATAAAAATTATCCTGCAATTTTTTGTTTTGAGGACCATTTGGCGCCCCTTTGTGAGTATCGCCCGGGGCATGATGACCCCCCTTTGCTCTCCCCTCGCTACGCCACTGTTTTATTTAAGCCATTTGGATACCAAATGGCTTAAATAAGAATGTCTGGACCCCAAATATATTTATTATTAAATAACGGTTATCTTAAAAAGTCTTATATGGCCTGAGTTGCCGAAAAGACTGTATGTATGTGTGTGTGAATGAGGAAAAATGTGCGAGTGTTTTTTCTTTTAATAAAAAAATATTTGATACAGTATCGGGCGGGCGTTCAATGGCCATGTTTTTCGGGGGCTATCTATCCCGATTTTCAGCACCACTTGGCGTTGCTTAGGCTATCAACATTGATCTTGTGGCTGTTGTTCCTTCTTCTTGCCAGGCGGGGTTCTAATTTAACTAGATATTTAATTAAAAATAAAATAATAAATGTCCATTTTGTATATATTTTTGTCAGTTTCTCAACGTGTCATCTCTAAACAGCTTAGTTGAAAATAGATTTTGTTTCATGAACCTTAGACTGGTACAGAGGTAGAGATTTAGCCTCTTGTTCAAGAGTTCACTTCTCATTTCGAAATTTTTCTAAATCTAATATTTAATTTAATTTCAAAAAAATTCTAAATGGTTTCAGATACTGATAAAATGCCACACATAACAATTGACCCGGTTTAGTAACCTCTCGGTTAGAAAAAATTTTAAATATTTATTCACGTTAGCTAATCTATTTATTTGGTAAAATATTCCTAGAATAGACAATATTATTAATTCAAAGGTACATAAGAAAGAATAAAAGTCTAATTAAACAGTTATGTAATTTTGATTAGCTGCCTTTTCTGCGACACAACTTATAAGGGGTGTGGCTGGTCACCTTTTCAAGGGGCATCGCAAAAACAATGAATATGACCCAGAAAATAATTTGTTTTTTTATTGCTTTAAAAACACTCACACTTGTTTTCCTATTCACACTCCCACTCATGCCATTTGGTATCTTCTTTAAGCTTTTGGGCTCGCCCATTGAGCATTTGGCCAATCTGGTATCCAAAGAGATTAAATTTATTTATTTGAAATTCCTATCGGGATCCCCGTTTATTTGCCCGAGGTCCTTTCGTGTACGAAGACACACACCTCAAACCCAACCGGCCTCTGGCCGTAGCCATCTACCGGCGCCCCGTGAAGTTACATCATTTCCTATCTCTAGCTCCTCCTCCTGCTTTCTTCTCTAGCTAGTGAACTAATCCTTATTTCTGGTTCCAACCGGCTCCTTATATCCAACCTCTTCTATGCTATGGAGGATGTCCTAGTTGAGGAGGGACTCCCTCAGCACCGGCGTAGCCTACTCTTTTCGAAGAATGCATCACTGAGAGGGAACCTTCTTTACGTCCCTTCCACAGGACGGGATGTCACAACAACTCCCTCTCCTCGTAGAGTTGCCTGAGGGCTATTGTGGAAGGATCCTATATTCCAATCCAGGGCTTGCTTAAGGATTTGTTTACATTAAATAAATATTTTTATTTAATGAAAAATCCCTCACGCCAAGGATTTGAACAGGGATCTTCTTTGCAGAAGCTGACACCCTAGCTCACTACACCAGCGAGCCCTCAAAGAGATTAAATAAAATCATCAGACTGCCTGGGATCCGAACCCGCGACCCTTGGTATACAAGCCAAGCCACAAAATTCTATTCAATGTTTCAAAACTCATTATTGTCCTCGGGATTATTGTATGGGTTTATCTATATAGAGAAATTATTGGATTCATGTCAAAAATTCAATGTTTTGATGGAAATGTACGTTTTTAGGTATCCTAAGTCCAAAAAAGTGAATCCCGCAAAAAAGTCTGTCTGTCTGTGAACAACAAGAGATTTAATTTAAGTACCTCCCCGGCATGTAACACGAAGCGTTTGAACAAAATAGACCAAAGAGTACTATAGTTCTTTACTCATGTACTTTTTTCCAATTTTTATTTCGCTCTAATGCAGGGGTTCCCAAACTTTTTCAGCCCCCGGCGCCCTTAATATATCTGAATTTTTTCGTGGAGCCCCCAAGTCAAATCTCAGGGCAAACCTTATGTTACTAATAGTTTTTCTTCATTTCAAATTCAGATACCCATTTTTTTTTTTTTAATTCTAATGAGAACTCGCCTCGAATGCCTTTCTTTTTACCAGCAGGCGAAATTGGACTATCGACTCATTTTCTTATGACTAAACCGTTGAGGGTTCATTGTTTAAAACCACATTAGTCCTGATGAAGGAAGGCGTTGAGTCCCCCGAAACGTCGGCTGTATAGTGGTATTAAAATTTGGCCTGAAAGTACCTCCAGCATTTTTATTTCTCATTCATTTTTTTTTAATCTTCAAAAAATATTCAAGGCGCCCCAAGAGAACAGTCGCGGTTCCCTGGGGCGCCACGGCGCACAAAGTTTGGGGTCCCCTGCTCTAATTGTTTCGATTAAACTTCATAAATCAATTATTTTTTAGGTGATCTTTAAAATGTATATTCTCATTTTGCCCTGAAAATTTTTTGTAGTACACTTTACTGATGTTGGGCAAAAATTTTTCCAATTCTTATGAAATTTTGTATTTATCTAGGATTCTCTATTGTGTATAAAATATCCAAATAAGAGTTAAAATTATGAAAAATAACCATAGTTTATTTCAAATTCAGTCAACATTTAAAATACCCAGAGCCTATGGAAATTTTGAATCAATTGATTTTTATTTTACTTTTCCCTTGACTGCTGACATTCGAGTACAATTATATTGCATATTATTCAAGTATTACTTTCTCTTACCCTATATATGAATTATTCGTTCAGTGGATTACATCTTGTGGGTACGTGAAGGGCGACCACGAGCTACCCAAGCTGCGACAGGCAGTCCTTCTATTCTTTGCCTCTCTTCCTTTCTCTTTTCAACGGGTGTCAGCCACTGCGACGGGCCGGCCTCTTCTATTAGACCCTATATATGAAATATATAAAGAGAAAAAGTATTGTTTTTTTGTGTTTTGATATTTGCAATGGAAGAATTTCAAGAATGAAAGAATTTTGATAGTAATTTTTTTATTTATCATTCTTAGGTAACGTTTCGGTCACGGTATGAATTTTTTCAATTTTCCGATGAAAAATTTATTAGAATATCTTTGAAAGTAGGTAAAAAAAAAATTACCACATGGGTTTACTGTCGAGGAATTTTAATTGAATCAAAAAAATATATTGAAAACATCATCGCTTGTTTTTATTGTAAAAATTTCTCTTAGCTTTTAAAATATAATGAAAACAATTCTATTATTATCACTTTTATATATATATAAAAAAGGGGGTTATTTATAATTTTAAAGATTGGGTCACTGGTACTCAAAAGGATTTATTTTCAATTTAAACATTGCCAAAAAAAAGGGGATTTGTTTAAAAGAGGACGTAAATAAATACGTGTTCCTAACGAAACCCCCATCTAGGTGTATTGTATTAAATAAAAACCTCGTGTAACTGGTCGCACAGTACACAACTTCCTCTTACCTTTGCTAAGTCACACCAGATTTTTTCTGCCGACATATATTCAATTTTCGCCGATATATTAGAATTCAAGATGTTAACGTGGGAAAATATTTATATTTTGTTACATGTCAACCATTTCTCCTATCTTTCCTATGAAGTTCAAGAGTAAAGTGTGCTTCAAAAGTTTGCAAGGGCAAAATGAGAATATATTAATACATTTTAAAGAGTATCTAAAAAATAATTGTTTTTTGAATTTTAAACAAAAACATTGGAGCGAATTTTGAGAAAATCGATAAAAAGCTGAAAAATTACATCAGAAATGTACTAGTACTCTTTGGTCGATTTTGATTAAAAGCTTCGGGTCACGTGCCAGGAAGTGCCTAACTTTAAATATAAAATTTCAACCTCAGAGCTCTTTTCGTTCTTGAAATATTTTGTTCACAAACACACAGGTACACACAGCAGACAATGTTGCGAAAACCAATTTTTTAGATTCAGGGCCTCAAAACGTGTATAACCATTAAAATCTGGACATCGAATTTTTGACATAAATCCAATACTTTCTTACTTAACATATATCGGTAAAGGAAAGTAAAAATAGTATAACGAAGGATTAAGCTTAAAGGGTATTAACAAAGCTAGCAATTATTTCGTTTCCATGAATTTGTCATTTATTCCAAAATCTTTTTATGGAATTTTTTATTCATTATAATTCACAAGTCTAGTTCAAATTGAAATGTTTATTTATTTCTGTTCTTTTTGTTTTTGGTATGTAAGTCAGGCGTTGTACGATAAGTTATAAGCGAGACAACAGGCCCAGTGGCGGCTCGCTAGGGTAGGCAAGGTAGGCGACGCCTACCTTATAAATATACAGATGAAAAATATTTATCAATTTTATTATATTTATTAAGTTTAAAAATATTTAGTTTCATAAAATAATTACTATATTTATTAATTTATATGATTTTGCAAAAAAAAAAAAATTTGAAACACTTCAGAACCGCGTATTTATAAAGTAAAGGCGATATTTTTCTTTGCCTATTTACTGCCTGTACTCCACACTCCGCTGCCCACATTTCTAGACAGTCGCGCATGCGCACAGCAGTGATAGCTAGCGCTATAAGTCGAACGGTTAGGCGATGAACTAAGCAGCCTATGCCAAGCCGATGACAAGTGTTACCGTAGAGCGCAATTTCTCATGAAGATTTATTAGTTCAAATTTCGAAACAAGATAACTTCACAGATCAAATTATTGAATTATTTTCTAAATTAAAAGATAGGCGAATAGATTTAATTTACAAAAATAAATAAATACGCCTTTTTTCTTTCTTTTTTTCTCGTAAGTAATATGTATGTATATATATATATATATTTATATATATGTCGCCTACCCAGTTGTCTCGGTCACGAGCCGCCACTGAACAGGCCTGATTATTGCCTCCTTGTCTTTTGTTTTCTTAATCCAAGTGGCCAGTTCCTTTAATTAATCACCAGAGAGCTTCTGTCAGGATTCTGATACGCTCTATCCATGTATATGCTTTATATGACATATGGACCCTGTTATGCAATGGTGTGTCAAAGACCAAACATCGAGTTTTGAGAAAATCAACATTAAAGTTTTTCTGATTTAAATTGTTTTGATTAGATTATATATCATTTTTTTTGTCAATTGTGCAAGTAAATACTGTAATTATGGCAGATATTCATAAATTATCTCTAAAAAATACGACTAATTTAGAGAAAAATAATAAAATATAAAAAATTATTTTTGCAAAATTCCACAAGTCCAATTTGAAATTTGCAAAAATGCTTCAAAGTCTCTTGATAATAAATAAAATAATTTTAGGTTATAATTCAAAAATTAAAACGGAAATATTATCAAATTTTTTGCCGCCAAATTCTTTTTTTTATTATTGCTAGTATTGTTACATAGCTAGTATATAGGGGGCTAGTATATATGGATGGGGTGGGCCGAAAAAACTCCTTTTTTTATTTCAAGTTGTAATAGCGCGCCATGGTTGCGAATTATATAGACAAAAACAAAAAAAAAACAAAAATTATCAAAATCGGTTGACATCGCGCATAGGCCCCTAAACTTTGACAAAATTTGAAACAAAAAAAACTTCATTTTTGTGATTATTTTTGAATTCACTTCATAATAAAATACATTGTTATTATGTTCAAAAATAAAAATAACTTACCGTAACTAATACGTATTCGATGACGAGATTTTGATGGATATTCAGGTCCCCTGAATCCAAAAAAGTGGGTCCCGCAAATTGGTCTGTGTGTGGATATTTTTTACCATGAAGGAAATGAGCTACGAGGTTGAAATTTTTTATTTAAGTTAGGTACCCCCCTGGGACGTGACACGGAGCTTTTGAACAAAATTGACCAAAAAGAACTAGTACTCTACTGATGTACTTTTTCAGGTTTTTGCGATTTTCTCAAAATTCACTGCAACGATTTTGATTAAAATTCATATATCAACTATTTTTTGATGCTCTTTAAAAAGTATATCAGTGAAATTTTTCGAGAAAATTGTTTGAAGTACACTTTACTGATGCAAAAGCATTCGAAGCTCAGCGTCCTCTATCAGTCGCGTGGTCAAGTTTGATACTAAGTTGCTATGGGGAAACTAAATATATCTCGACTGGTGTGACCAGCACTGTGCACAAATTTCTCTTACCTAAGGGTAAGAAGAGAAAGTTGTGTGCTGAGCGCCTGTCACACCATATTTTTAGAAATATCCTTTTGAGGTTTCAGTATAAACTCTTTTACCTAAAGTATTTTGTGACATCAAAAGATCATGTTCGAAATGTTTTTCTCGCCCTTTGAAACTGAAACAATGTTTTTTTTTTTTGTCGTCGTCGCCGCTTCCACTTCCAGCCCATTGCAACTGAACGTTTTAAGATTTCCACTTTGGTTAAAGGGAGAGAGAGGCAGTCAGCCATGCACCCTTTGAATTTTTAATTAAACTACTCTCCAAACCTCCCCGGCCCTCCCTCATTCACTCGTTATTTTTTTTTTTCAACCCTCTCGACCTGCCCGGTTGAATAACGTTCAACAATTTGATGTACGATTAATAATAAGTGGTCCATTCGCCAGTGAAATCGCATTGAGTGTCAGGGAAGAAAGAAAAAACACAGCTAGGTTAAAAATGAATGAAAATGGCCTCCAATCGAGAGTTAGGCTATAATAAAAAAAAAAATAAGGTTCCTATTAAATAGAGTGTTGTTCCATAAAAATTTAATTTTTATTCTTCCCTGCCATAATAAAACGTGGTTTTGCATCCGTGTCAAATTTTCGCTACTATTTATACGAAATATACGTTTTGTGTCAAAGAATCTATATATATAAAAATGAAATGGGAAAAATGTATGTATGTATGTAAATATGTATGTATATGTTCTATAGAAATCCACAATTTTCAATGAATCCATTTGAAATTAATAACACCTATAATACATGGCTCTGGGAGTAACGTAGTAATAATCTGAATCTCTTAAATATTTTGCAAAATTAATTATAATGAAATTTCTTCAATATGGGAACACAAAATCAACAAGTTGGCTAGAAATTAGAGAGCGTCCTTTATGCTGTGTGAACCAGCTTCCTACCTGACTATGGGCTGGGGGTGGGGGCTACGCAGCAGTTGAAAAACGAAGAGAGGACTCAGGTGACTGACCCTTTAAACAGTCATAAACAGACCCTTTTGTGCTGTTCCTAATCGGTACCCTCGCCTCGCTTGAATATAAGATCCTTCCTTAACATCTTAACACTTGCATTGCAACAAGAAATATCCCAAATTAAAAATAAACTTGCTCGCTGAAGGCCAGCAAAGGGGTCCAGGGGCGCAGCCCCCGGCTAGGCGGAAAGCCCGCCGAAGGCGGGCTTTGCGACTATATATTATAAAATGCAAAGTTTGCATATTTCCGCTTGTAAATAAGCATATTTTGTATTTATTAAAAAATACAGCCTAATAACGAATTCAAGCTTTTAAATTTATTATAAAGCACATGAAAACAGAAAAATCTGGTGTGATAAGAACAGAACACAAGTTTCTCTTGCCGAAGGGCAAAAACGTTGTGTGCTGTGCGACGTCACACCAAATTTTTTATTAATTAATATATAAAGCCAAAAGACCTTGCATGAGTGTCAGTTGTAGGTTAATTAAATCTTAAATAATCATTCAATATTATTTCATATATACACATTTTAACATTAAAATTTCTTGTGCTTAATGTATTTTTCTCTCATTCTCAGAGCATATTCCAGAAATTTTATAAATTTACATGTATTGCCCTATTGACCAACTCGGGGACTTTTAACTATTTTGAAGTACTGAAGATAGGTAGATGAAATTCACCCGAAACGTCTCATTGAATTGTATTAAATCGGAGGCTTTTGTTTTTTGACTGCACCTGTACCTTCTCCTGTCTATAGAAAAGCAGCCACTGACTTCATTGAATTATCTTATTTTTTCGTCTGATTCAGAATCTCAAGAGAGATTTTTTTTACCCTGGTTGGAATTCCTCTGTAGTTAGAATATTTTGGATATTTAAAAATAATAGTACTCCCCCTCTCATCGGTTATAGAGTGTACATAGTTCTTTGGGATTTATGTAATTA